>OX419598.1:14745577-14795893 GCA_948473455.1 Teleiodes luculella | reverse complement strand
GAGGCGCGAGCGGGGCGAGCGGGGCAAGGGGCGCGGGGGAGCGCGCGGCGTGCAGGGCGAGCGCGGCGAACAGCGCGGGCGCGGGGGGGAGCCGCGCTGGTGCGCTGTTGCCGTGCTGCATCGCCGCCGGCTGCTCGCCTGGAATTACAAAATATATCTGTTTATTAATGCCATATTTTTTATATTGTTTGTAATAATTTATAGGTTTAAATTATGTGTGAAAAACTAATAAAATAATGTTGAATATGTTGAAAACATTTTTTTTCTCCAAATAGCTAAATGACTCCCTCTAAGCTAGTTAACAGAACCACAATTTCATCAGAACTGCCTAGATGCTTACTTTACATGACAGCACAGAAAAACAAAGCGCACGCCGGATGGATTGGCGAAGAGTGAATAATTTCAGCAAGTAGTACAATTTACTTACTGAAATTATTCACTGTTATTGTTGTCCTTATTTGATTAGACAGTGATAAAGAAGACAACATATTCACTAGTGCAACACATATGGCGGCCGCTCCAAGGAAAGCCTAGCGTGGGAAGGCACTCCATATGGTGGACCACGATCTAGTGAAGGAGCAGGGGTTCCCCAGCAGTGGGTGGCGAGTGTACATTCCGCTAAGCACGTGATGAATGAATAGTGTACGTACCGCTGAACACGTGATGAAGAGTGTACGTACCGCAGAGCACGTGATGAAGAGTGTACGTACCGCAGAGCACGTGATAAAGAGTGTACGTACCGCTGAGCACGTGATAAAGAGTGTTACGTACCGCTGAGCACGTGATGAAGAGTGTACGTACCGCTGAACATTTATTTATTTATTTATTTCACACTTAAAACTACCCTTACAGCCAATCCCAATACGATAGTTTTAGCACTTGACAAAATTATATCCTATCCTTACTATAACAAATTGTCTTTAAAGCCGTTACTGTGAATTCACTCAAAGAACAAGCGAATAAATCAATGTCATCATGTATTGAGTTGAGAGTGTGCAGCGCGCGCAGCAGCGGCGCCTCCCGCAGCAGGTTGGTGGCCTCCCGCAACATGTGACGAAGAGTGTACGTACCGCAGAGCACGTGATGAATAGTGTACGTACCGCTGAGCTCGTGATGAATAGTGTACGTACCGCTGAGCACGTGATGAATAGTGTACGTACCGCTGAGCACGTGATGAAGAGTGTACGTACCGCTGAGCACGTGATGAAGAGTGTACGTACCGCTGAGCACGTGCAGCACGACCGAGGCGGAGTCCAGGTTGGAGGGCGCGCACGAGTAGTTGCCGGAGTCCTCGCGCCGCGGGTTGTAGATGATCAGGTTGCCGACCTGCAACGAACACACATACACAATAATTATAACATTTTCGCCATGAAAATTCTGGTGTTATAAAATTTTGGTTTTACACCAAAACTGAAAATTTATTTGTAAGTTTTTAAAACAAGAGAATTAAGCTAAGTAAAAATTTAAGTAGTAGGTAGGTATACAAAAAATGCTACAAAACATGAAATTTCATAAATAAATCATCGAACTACGACGACGGACGAATTTATCGGATTGTTAGGCCAAATAAAAAAAGAGCGGTGAAATTAATTAATCTCCAAGAAAAGGAACTCCGACCTTCACTACATAGTATAAAACAAAGTCGCTTTCTCAGTCCGTATGTTCCTATATCCCTATATCCCTATGTATGCTTAAATCTTTAAAACTACGCAACGGATTTTGATGCGGTTTTTTTAATAGATAGAGTGATTCAAGAGGAAGGTTTATATGTATAATACATGCATTAAGGATAACCTACAATAACAATTTTTTCCCGTGCGGAGCCGGGGCGGGTGGCTAGTATAATAATAAAGAGGTGTAATGTATGAATGTAATGACCGTGGTGTCGGCGGAGACGCGCTCCATGCGGATCTCGACGAGGCTGCGGTCGTAGTTGAGCACGCGCTGCTCGTTGTGGTACCAGAAGATGTAGGCGGGCTCCTCCAGCGCCTGCGTGATCACGCACTTCAGCGACACCGTGCTGCCCGCCTTCACGTACAGGTCCGACTCGCCCACTATCTCGATCTTTGGCACTGCGCACAATGTACAATGAATATTTAATTTTACTTACAGTCCGGATAGCCATAAGCCTCATACGAGTCACGATGTTTTTCAATATCAACGCGCTAGGCCGTGGTCCGAGGCTCCCTTGAGCCGCCCCTAGACGCGTTGGTATGGTATATGACTTTTTTTGGGGTAGAGACTTCCGCTCTCCCGCAAGTCCGGTGAAGCTTAATTGGTCATACCTTTTCAACACAAGCGTAGGTCAATTAAAAAAAAAGCCTTATACGACAACACAAAACAAACGTGGGAGGTATATAGTATGGTACAGTGGGTACAGTGGATACTGACCGACGACGTTGAGCTGCACGAAGTGGCTCATCTTGGGCTCGGTGCCGACCTGGCACTCGTACACGCCGGCGTCGCGCGCCTGCACGTACTTCACCTGCAACACAAACACACACATACGACATCAGAACTGGGATAGTCATTACCAGATACTTATTCTCAACTTGTAATTTTAAAAGAGATTTATGAATCGATCGTAAGGCTTATATTAGCCTTTGAGCGAGAAAGCTGCCTGCTCTGCGGTTACCAGACAGTTACCTCCATGAGACGCGCCGACAGGATTGTATTAATCATCAAATCTGCCAAAAGACGTCCACTGCTGGAAAAAGGTCTCCGCTGTCCCGCATCCAGCGGCTTCCGACGCGACGGCTTATATTAATAAGTAACATAATTTTGAAATTGATGTCTTGTGCAATGAAAACTGTGGTCATAAATACATTTCTAGAAGAATATCACTCTTTCGATAGATTTTTGATAGTGAACAACTAAGAAAAAAGCTCAGCGGCTTAATTCATACATAGTAAACGCAGATATGAATATGAATACTTTGAGGAAACTGTAAGTTTAGTCTTTTTTTAAGGTCTTAAATTATTACAACGTATATCAAAGAAAAACTTTGAATATTTAAATCGAAGCCATTACCTGCAACGTCCAGGTGTCGGTAGCCTCAACGAGGAAGGCCTGGAAACGCTCGTCAGCGATGAACGTGAACCGATCCACGGTGAGGATGTGCGCATCGCGCCGCCGGATCCACGACACAGACTTGTTGCTCAGCTGCCGCACCTGGAGCCATGCAAACATCACATAGTGAACTTACTTGCTACTGCAGAAACACAAAACATTTCATTGGATAAAACTGTCCTTTGAACGGGAGGCATTGACATAATTCCCAAGGTTGGAATCGCATTCCTTAACCTTAAACGCTGCAGTTAATTTCTTGGGCAATGTGCCTCTTTTCCAGAACAAATACGTCCAACCGGTCGCAAGAAGTCGCTGCGGACCGCTCAAGATCGTTCGCGGGTTCGAACCTCAGCACGTACCAATTCGTTTCGATTTTTGACTTCATTATGTACGTTTATTCGACGCTCTTACGGTGAAGGAAAACATAGTGAGAAAACCTGCACACACTTGCGAAGTACATAATTCAAGGGTTGTGTGTGAAGTTGATCAACCCGCACTGGGCCTGCGTGGTCTAAGGCCTATTTACTCTGATTTCAGGGATTTCATAGTGTCCCTCGGTGGGGACATATATGAACTGGTAATGATGATGATGATAAAAGAGAGTACCGCGAGGGAAAGTGACCCGCAGACAGACTGGTCCTCGTTGTGCAGATTTTTGACCACCAGCAGAGGAATGGTAACTGTTGCTGCCTATGCCTACCTTGCAGGGCAGGTAGGCGTGCGTGCCGAGCTGCGTGGTGATATTGTTGGGCGCGGAGGGGTCGAAGTAGGGCCCCGTGTACAGCCCCACGTACCGCTTGCGCACGCGCGGCCCTCCGCCCGTCTCGCCGCACGACAACACTGCAACACACGAACAGATTCGCTATATACAATATTCAAATAGTTATAGTTTCTATTTAAAAATATTTTTTTACAAAACCATTTTTCGATGTCAAAGCTAATGTTCAATTCTTTGTAATTTGGTGGGTAAGTTGAGAAAAACTCCATAATTTTTAGGGTTCCGTACCTCAAAAGGAAAAAACGGAACCCTTATAGGATCACTTTGTTGTCCGTCTGTCCGTCTGTCAAGACCCTTTTTCTCAGGAACGCGTGGAGGTATGAAGCTGAAATTTATATCAATTACTCAGGTCTACTGTCCCTTGAAGCTGTGAAAAAATCAAACTTCTAAGCCAACGCAATCAAAAGATACAGCCGTTTATGCCGCAAATTTTCGACACTTGCAAGGGAATCAAAACCTACAGGGTGCTTCCCGTGAACTCAGAATCTTGAAATTTGCTACGAAGCAACGTCTTATAGCATAGATAAAGGAAAAATTACGAAATCCATAAATTTTTAGTTACATCACATAATGTATATATTTTTAATAATTTTAACCTTACTACCCATTTCCTCATAAACGCGTAGAGGTAAGTATTAAATTGAAATTCATACCAAATACTCAGGTCTATAATACCTTTAAGCTGTAACAAAATCAAACTTCTATGTCAACGCAATCAAAAGAAACAGCAATTTAAGCTGCATATTTTGAAACTCGCAAGTACTCGCAAGGGAATCAAAACCTAAAGGGTACTTCCAGTCGACCTAGAATCTTGAAATTTGGCATGAAGCAACGTTTTATAGCACACATAAAGGAAAAATTCCGAAAACCTTAAATTTTTAGTTACATTACAAAATATATATTTTTTAATAAATATAAACTTATTACTTTTTTCCTCATGAACGCGTAGAGCTATCAAGTTGAAATACTTACTTAGTACTTAGTTACTTAAACGATAAAGAGATCTTTGTCTTAAATTTATGCTCCTCCATCTTTCCCCATTGTAATGTTATGAATTTCATTTTGCAATAAGATTACCATAGTTATGACTCGATTGTCGTAATGAAAGAACTTTGTAAACCTTGCAGGTTTGTACGGAACCCTCGGTGCGCGAGTCCGACTCGCACTTGGCCGGTTTATTTTTCTATTGAAGGTTGGTCAAAGGAATGCTGGCCAACCAGTCTTCCGTGAAGCCTTACACCGTACGCGCGCGCCTTGATACGAGAATTCGTACCTATATCGTGTTGTGTGAGTTACTTACTTGAATTCTAAAGACGTTTGAACGATTTTTGATACAACGAAAACTATTCATCTAGTCTATTATAGTACTAAGTTATAGTGCATCTACGTAACTTTACTTCTATGTAACGTTACATCTAATTTTCATTGACCGAACTTTATTACTTCTTGTGTCGATCGGTACCTCTATAGTCAACGTTTGGCTAAAATCTCAAGTGTGTGGATAAATAGACATTCTCGTCAGCAAATTCAAACTAAGGCCTGACTAAATATTCGAGAGGAAGCAGTTAAAGCACCGTGTGTCACCTGCTGCCGACGCAAGGATAGTTAAGGTTGGTGGAGTGATTCTTATTCTCCAAATTTGCAAGCGAGTTTTTTACCCCTTGTCGTCCTACACACTTACTTATGTCACATTTTCTTATCTCTCAAGGTCAACAAGTCCAGCCGCATGTGCTGCCAACCGTACATAATAATCTAGAGAAGAAAATAATATGAAAGAAATCTTTTTAAATTTTGGGATTGAATGGCAAAAAGCTTTGGGTATTTATCAATAAAAAAGTGACGCGTGAATGGGACTAAGTTGGCGTTGGGTACATGTTAGCTCATCGATTGTGATGTCAGTAGACAACGAACGATATAATATTTGAGTAGGCTCAGTTACCAGTTGATTGTGTGTATTTATTTACTCAATAGAGACTCATAAGAGGCTTTAAGCGGGTCTTTAGCGGGCCCATTTCAGTTTCCGAGGGTGACGCCGGTCATCTATCTCACACCACTTGATGTGAATGATGAGATTGAATACACTTGTACTAGATAAAATGGATTGAAGCATTTATTTTTATGATTAGTAATAGGTAATACTCCGCCTTTATTTAGGCGGTCTAATAATTCTGCCACCAGGCCAGGGTTTGTGAGGTAGGTCAAGCTTGAAATTTATACAATTAGCTAGCAGGCAAGCAAGCCTTTGTTTCAAAACGTCTGTGTATGCTTTCTCATGTATGATTGATTTTTTATTTACTACCTGCCATAACATGCTTTTATGTAACACTTATAAAATGCTTCGAGTAATTTTAAAAGGTTTGAAATGGTTTTGCATGACATGTAAGTTTTAGAAATAAAAAATAATTAAAAAATTTAATAATATTAAAAATAAGGCAGGCTTTTTTGAAAAATTCAGATTCTGTTCAATGAAATAAAAAACAAGTCCACACAATAGCTACTAAGACAGCACATCGCTTAATTATATTTTATCCGAAATATATGCTTGTCGGAGATTAAAGTCAGATTGATCGTTTAAATCGATTGTAAACATCGATGACAGTTTTTATTTTACTTTCTCGAGTATCAGAGGGTAGAATCGATATAGTTGACCGGTGTGAAGTTGGCGCGGTGACGTTTGACAGGAGGCCCTACTACCGGGAGTGGGACCGGGTGGTTCACTCACATAAATAGCGCTGCTCAGGGCGGGCGAGCCCTCTTTGGTAGATCTGCAGCCGAGTTGATAACTTTGTGTGTCTGAGAATTAGTGTGATTCTGGTGGACATATTAGTCCGGTGTGTTTTGTGATGTGTGATTCGATGTGAGATCTGGATGTATGTTGAAATAATGGTCGTTGGAATATTGTTTGTACCACAGTCCAGTGGTGTCTGTAAACCGTGAGTAAAGTGATCTAATTATCGTGTCGCTAGCAAGGTTGGCTAGGTTCTGATATTCGTATGGTGTTAGCTATGGCATTGTTATCATGACCGCGGGTAGAGTAACTGTAATATGGTCCAGTTACATAAGGTCCGGGCGGGGAGGCCCCTTGGTTGGCCAGTTTGTAAATGTTCAGTGTTTCCATGCCAGTTTCCCCTTATGGCATTTTGATGGTGCTCGGATCTACCTAAACCCCTTTTAGGGATTGATTAGGTCCCGATCGCTCATGATAACAAACAATCGAGTCTATGGTGGTATAGTGTGTTCCAATTGTGATGGAATTCGATATAGTTGGTATAGTCTGTTTCAATTGTAACGACATTCGATATAGTTGGTAAAGTCTGTTTCAATAGTGATGACAAATTGGGGTAGTCCTGACAAAGATCGTGTACGATGGTTCTCTAAAAGTTATTGTAGCATACGCCCACGCTTAACGTATTCCCGCGTGTTACCCCTTCGCGGGTTTCCTTTACTTATTTGCTTCACCGTGCTTTGGCTGTGTCTTCTCTTCCTCCCCTTTTTATTTCCGACATCAGAAGTGCGATAAAGGACCCTGTATTTTGAATAATTTTTGGGATGAAGATCGCCAGCCTACAGGATTAAGGATCAGCAGTTTGTAGATTTCTTACAACAGTTAGATGTTAATTTTTCATGCGTGTAGAACATTTTTATAGAGAGTAAAAAGTTAATGTTGGGTAGAAATTTTTAAAATAAAACAGATTTTTGATTGGCAAATATTCGAAGTGATTAATCGGATGGATTAATTGAGATTTTTCTGATTGTAAAACGAATGAAGTAAAATCGGTTTTACTCATGGTAGTTAGAATCAGAATCAATCAGTGTTCTTTCTTAACGGTATTCTGGGGTAACGTACACGCCAATTACTAGGTGCGGTAGTATTTCTGTTTCATTTTAGTAAGATATGAGTGCGTCAAGTTTTGTTGTGTTTGTGTACCAATCGCTATCGTTAACGTAGTCAAAATGTTGTACGCCAAATAATGCGCGCCTAGTTTAACGTCGAGTCACGGAAAACAGCCCGTTGCAAAAATAGGTCTTTGCGATTGTATTTTGAATGATTTTTGGAGATTGTCGGTTGAAATGTTTGGCAGTGTAACATATTAGACCGTGCGTGATTTAGAAAAATTGTTTTGTGAGTTATCGTTCATTTGGCGTGGTAATTCGGAAACGTGACTTTGGCAAAAGTATTCACTTGTGCGATTAAATGTCAAGGGTTAGTTTGTTTTGTGTTTGAAGACAATGATGCGGTGATAAAAATAAAACTGAGTTAGAAACTTTAGATTAATAATGATGGTGATATGATGTGAAGCGTATAGATACCTATTGACCACTATTGAACGTTATTGTTTTGTTATGACATTTCGTGTCATTTATGTGACATCTCGTGTCAGTTGTTGTGTTATGATATTTTGTGTCATTTGTGTTTTGACATTTCGTGTCACTTGTTTTGTTATGACATTTCGTGTCATTTGTGTGACATCTCGTGTCACTTGTTGTGTTATGACATTTCGTGTCCTTTTTTGTGTTACATTTCGTGTCACTTGTTTTGTTATGACATTTCGTGTCATTGTGTGACATCTCGTGTCACTTGTTGTGTTATGACATTTCGTGTCATTTGTGTGTGACATTTCGTGTCACTTGTTTTGTTATGACATTTCGTGTCATTTGTGTGACATCTCGTGTCACTTGTTGTGTGATGGTATTTCGTATCATTTGTGTGTGACATTTCGTGTCACTTGTTTTGTTATGACATTTCGTGTCATTTGTGTGACATTTCGTGTCACTTATTTTGCTATGACATTTCGTGTCACTTGTTTTGTTATGACATTTCGTGTCATGTGTGACATTTCGTGTCACTGGTGGAGGCAACTTGCGACATCGTCACTCGAGGGAGCTGGCAAGGTTATCGTCACTCAAGGGAGATGGCATGAGCTATTATCACTTGTTTAGGTGATAGTAGCGACCGTACGCGCTCGTTGTCACTCGATTTAGGTGATGACAGCAGTAGTGTGCGGGATTCTGTGAGTATGTAAAGTAATTGCTATTATTTGAGTAGTGTGAATACTGGTCAATTGAATACTGGTCAATTCAATGGTTTGATTTCTTTGTACAAAGTTCATGAAAATTCGTTTTACGTTGAAAGCGTTAAACAGTACGGTACACTAATAAACTATAAAACTCCCTAATATAATGAAAGAGGGAATTCTCTGTATATATTTTATATTTTTCTTCCAAGTAATATTGATCTCTTCCAGACCATCTCAATAATAATAATGATATTCTTTTTTTTAACATGCGAGACAATTCTCAAATCAAAATAATATCATTCTTCTAGAATAGCGACATAAGCGCCAGTTACATTCGAAAGGAGTCCGCAAAAGCATTAATGCGAACTCCACATCCCCCGCGGTCACAAGAATTGTCTCGCTTAACACAGTTGACAACCCTAAACTCATGACCTAAAAGTGGACAGGGCAAAATAAACACTTAACATAACAACCTGTCAACAAAGTCTGTTGCTAACAGCTTCCCGGTGCAATGCAAGCAAACAAACCAGACCATTGCACAAGAAACGAATGCCAAAACCTGTCCCAAAAGACAGTCGCATCATTGATCAGGTTGGACTACCAAACACCGAGGCTATAAGCCAATAGACTCTAGTCCTAACAGCGTCACAAAATGAGTAACAGTCAACCTGTCAAATCAGAAGTTGAAACCAGCGTCCAAGAATTAATTTATTAAAATGTTTTAAAAATATTAATAATAATCAATAATCCAAACCAGGACACGCAAGCAACAACGCCCAACAACGACAAACGAACAATTAGACAAAGGGCGCACGCATCCTAACTAATACTTAAATATCTCAACCTAAGTTAAGTTGACATCAATCAGGGTAGCGCGAATCTAGTATCTTCATTATACAAGTAACGTAAATTATGACGAGTCGACACGTACAGCACATCAAAGTTCAGCATCCCGGAACGTCAGCAACATACTAATCGTTTTTTTTTTAAAAGAAAAACCCTAAGCTATTTGTTGTTAAGACATCATTGAAAGAAAACAATAAGGTGTCAACAACCCTACACTAAGCTCTATCCCCCCCGGGATGTGGTGTGCATGCATCCTACATTCCTACATGCTCACCGCGTTCGTGCTGGCAGCCTCTTTCCGCGTTTGAGCCATTTAATTATGAAAAGCGATAATGAATTTGAATTGAGTGGCTGCCAACGCAGACGGCCGTAGCTCCAGCTACGAGCTGGTCTTTATGTCATATCCTGAAGAAATAAATAATCTCCTTATCAAATTCCATCTTTAATTTGTTGAGGAGTAGGATAGCGCTCTCCGAGTGTAACGGCGTGATCCAGCCGGCGTGATACTCGGAGAGCGCTATCCTACTCCTCAACAAATTAAAATAGCGGATGTGGAGTTCGCATTAATGCTTTTGCGGACTCCTTTCGAATGTAACTGGCGCTTATGTCGCTATTCTAGAAGAATGATATTATTTTGATTTGAGAATTGTCTCGCATGTTAAAAAAAAGAATATCATTATTATTATTGAGATGGTCTGGAAGAGATCAATATTACTTGGAAGAAAAATATAAAATATATACAGAGAATTCCCTCTTTCATTATATTAGGGAGTTCTATAGTTTATTAGTTGGTGGAGGCGCCGGGTAACGATCCCGGTACCTCTCGCAAGCCAAGCGAGACAATTCTCAAATCAAAATAATATCATTCTTCTAGAATAGCGACATAAGCGCCAGTTACATTCGAAAGGAGTCCGCAAAAGCATTAATGCGAACTCCACAGTACCTACTACTTACGGATACTCTCGCGACAGAGTCAGAGCATTCAGGTCTAGTAACCGCATCAGAGGTTCCAGAGCATGTAATAGGTGCACGTTGACTGCTTTTTATGCGCAGTATACTCTTTGCGAAGAGTAGCACTTACGCGGCTGAGATGGTTAATTTCTGATGGGTTGCTAGGTTCTAACAAGCCGATGGACTGACTGGCGCATCATCAATGTGATTGATGACGACACCGAAGGACCGGTGTAGTGTGGTTTAGGTCTTGGAGAGACCATGGAGTCATGCAATTGGCTTGGTGGGTCCTGGAGAAAAGGACATTGTATGGGGCTATGTGATAGCCGTAGACCGCGAATAAGATACCTAATGTTTGACTTTGAAGCTGTTTACTGTTTACGACTAGTGATGATGTCACGGTGATTGTGACTGTAATGTAATGGTACTTGATCGCTTTTACTGTAACTGAATTTATTTGGCAGGGTATAAAAATTGTTCGGTCTGGTAATGTTTATGGTCAGGAATAGCCGAGTGGTGTAAATTGTTGCTTTCAATTAGTTTTGAGTCGGGCACACGACACACGAGGACGTGTGTCAGCGCAGGATGGCCGTGTCGGAGATTAAAGTCAGATTGATCGTTTAAATCGATTGTAAACATCGATGACAGTTTTTATTTTACTTTCTCGAGTATCAGAGGGTAGAATCGATATAGTTGACCGGTGTGAAGTTGGCGCGGTGACGTTTGACAGGAGGCCCTACTACCGGGAGTGGGACCGGGTGGTTCACTCACATAAATAGCGCTGCTCAGGGCGGGCGAGCCCTCTTTGGTAGATCTGCAGCCGAGTTGATAACTTTGTGTGTCTGAGAATTAGTGTGATTCTGGTGGACATATTAGTCCGGTGTGTTTTGTGATGTGTGATTCGATGTGAGATCTGGATGTATGTTGAAATAATGGTCGTTGGAATATTGTTTGTACCACAGTCCAGTGGTGTCTGTAAACCGTGAGTAAAGTGATCTAATTATCGTGTCGCTAGCAAGGTTGGCTAGGTTCTGATATTCGTATGGTGTTAGCTATGGCATTGTTATCATGACCGCGGGTAGAGTAACTGTAATATGGTCCAGTTACATAAGGTCCGGGCGGGGAGGCCCCTTGGTTGGCCAGTTTGTAAATGTTCAGTGTTTCCATGCCAGTTTCCCCTTATGGCATTTTGATGGTGCTCGGATCTACCTAAACCCCTTTTAGGGATTGATTAGGTCCCGATCGCTCATGATAACAAACAATCGAGTCTATGGTGGTATAGTGTGTTCCAATTGTGATGGAATTCGATATAGTTGGTATAGTCTGTTTCAATTGTAACGACATTCGATATAGTTGGTAAAGTCTGTTTCAATAGTGATGACAAATTGGGGTAGTCCTGACAAAGATCGTGTACGATGGTTCTCTAAAAGTTATTGTAGCATACGCCCACGCTTAACGTATTCCCGCGTGTTACCCCTTCGCGGGTTTCCTTTACTTATTTGCTTCACCGTGCTTTGGCTGTGTCTTCTCTTCCTCCCCTTTTTATTTCCGACATGCTTTAAAGGCTTTGCTTATTTAAAAAATAAAGTTTACAGTGTTTAAATAAATCTACAGTGTAGTGAAATGGATGCAGTTTAGCGGTGTTCCGTCTCAGTGATTTTAGCGATATTGCATGGAATGTAAATTAAAGTCAAGAGGTCAAGAGCATATTAAACGAAATACTACACATACATACATAAAGTCTCGCCTCTTTCCCGGAGGGGTAGGCTGAGACCACTTCCTTCTATTGCTACGATCCAAACACACTTCGAACGAAATACTAATAGAACAACGTCCTAAGTGCACAGACGGCATAAGAATCGTCTTTGACCCGCCCCGGCTCCGCACGGGAAAATGGTTATTGTGGGTTATCTTTGAGTATATTATGCATGTATTATACATATAAACCTTTTTCTTGAATCACTCTATCTATTAAAAAAACCGCATCAAAATCCGTTGCGAAGTTTTAAAGATTTAAGCATACATAAGGACATAGGGACAGAAAAAGCGACTTTGTTTTATACTATGTAGTGATGAAGTAGAAAATTTAACTGCGCCTGTTCGGCTAAGTAACCTGCACTTATCGGTACAAAAAGTGATAAAACAATAAATTACGTCATCACAAATTTTATAATTTGGACGCCGATTGAAAAGTTTGGTGTTCTGTATTGTGCGGGGCGCGGGTTGGGTTGTTGCAGGAGGGGGTGAGGGGGAGGGATGTATGCTAATCGACGCTGAACCGCCCCGGTTCGATCCGGCCTGTAATTCTGAACCAATTATGTAAATTAATTACTTTGTGTCGGGTCATTGGAACAAATTCAACTTGATTTGTCTCACATTGAATAATTCGATTGCGAATTTCCGGACATGTGATTAATTGTTTGTTAAACTTTATTTCATCTACTACGCCTCTCTTTATAAACAATATTATCTTAGCAGCGCAGTCATGCCGTAGCAGAACATGCCCCGCAGCACCACGTAGTACTTTGCTACAACATACGAGTAGAAGTCGCGTAGTAGTTATTCCAAACTGTAGCTACTAAAAAAATTCTTTCATAAAAAGTTTTACATATAATAAGTACGTTTATTAACGATTAAGTTACTAATCTAGTTACACAGAGGTATATTAATCGAAGAAATAAATATTTGTTAACAATAACCCCACTTGAAGGAACGCATCAAGTATGTACAGGGCAAAAAGTTTTGTGGCTAACCTAGATTCTGTCATAACGAGGCTTAATAACTAACATTTTAAAATACACAATAATTCTCCGACCACTCAATAGATGGCGCTGTTAGTTTTTTTCGCTGGGGCTTCAAAAAGATGAGTCTTAGAATTTTTGGGTTCCGTAGCCAAATGGCAAAAAACGGAACCCGTCATGTCTGTCTGTCTGTCTGTCTGTCTGTCTGTCTGTCTGTCTGTCCGTCCGTATGTCACAGCCACTTTATTCCGAAACTATAATACCTATACTGTTGAAACTTGGTAAGTAGATGTATTCTGTGAACCGCATTAAGATTTTCTTACAAAAATAGAAAAAAAAAACAATAAATTTAGGGGGTCCCTACATAGAACTGAAACTAAAAAATGAGATTGGTAAAATTAATGGTAATCGAAGGAATAACTAGGTTTGACGGCCTCGTAGCCTAGTTGGTAGTACGTCTACCTACGAAGCACAAGGTCGCGGGTTCGAATCCCGCCCAGGGCAAACATTCGTGTGATGAGCACTTGTGTTTGCCTTGTGTCTGGATGTTGTATTTTTATATATGTACCTATGTATATCTGCTGCTATGTATATCTGTGCTGTATGATACCCATAGTACAGGCTCTGCCTAGCCTGGGGTCAGATGACCGTGTGTGAGATGTCCCACATATTTATTTATTTTATTATTTAGCAACCTCATTTATAAAATCACACATAACAAGAGTTTACATCGGAATCAGCGATTCCAACACACTCATCATCTAAACAAAATATATTTCTGGATCTGACTTTCTAAAATATAACGATACGAAAATTGGCTATTATTAATTTGATTAGATATTGCATGATTAGACACTGTCTTTGTCGAAGCCGCTTGAATTATAGTTGGTTGGTGATGGGTTCGATGTGAACCGGGCAGGCTGTGGTGACGTCATCGCTGCCGACCGCGGCTATTTCCGCTCTACTCCAATAATTTTTTGAGAGTAGAAACTTAGGGAAAATATACTGACTGCCGAAGGAGGGTTATGTTTTTCTAGTGTATGTATGTATAATTCTTTGCAATGCTCCATAGCCTAAGCGGCTTGGATTGTAAAGATAAAATAAAAAAAAACAATAAATCGTTTTTTTTGCGGAAAATTATGTTTGTGTCTTCAAAAATTGTTTCATTCTTAACTCATTGGGGTGTCAAAATAAGATAACATTATATTTTATAAAAAAAAAGAGTGACAGACATTTATATAGGAGCACAAACATCATTTAAAAAGTAAATAACGATAATGCATATAATAATCTAAAACTCTCATACTAACCTAGGCTAGGCTTGTATTTTAAGATTTTATTATATTTTGTAATTTAAGTTTTCTTAGACGAATAAGAATTTTTTTGGTATTGTTCATCATCATTCTCTTTGTATGGCACTAAAATTACGTTCAAATGTAATTTAAAATGAAAAAGTGACAGTTTAAAAAAGTTTCGGTTGTTTGTTTATGTTATAATAATATTGTTATCTTTTAAATAAAAATGGATAGTCAAAAAAAAGTACGCGCATTGCTACAAAACGACTGTTCTAATTGGACTGCATTTTGCGTTTTTCTGCGTTCATTGTTGTCAGGGCAAGGACCCCACATGAAATACTTGCAGCGGGAAAAAGTCACGGGAAGAATAAGCTGCAGGGCGGACAACTAGTAACTTAGTTTGCTATAAAACTAAAAAAACAGAAACCGCATTGACCGCATTCTCCATAGTCAAATTATTTATTAGAGAACGGTAGGATATTTTTCCCATGGTTACCAGTTAGGGTCCAATCCTACGTAGTCAACAGGAGTAACCCTAGAGCACACTAGTTCGGCGCCGTCCGGATTCTTTATTCATCGCCTGCCGGCTGCTGCTGTAAATTGTGTGAATAATATAGTAGCAGCAATGGATCACATATTCTGATCTATCGCTGCGGCGCACGGAGCGGCGGCAGGCCCACAGGGGTTCGATGATTTAATTTAGACCGCATGTCTTGCTATTTTAGATACCTAGGTAATATAATAGTTACTAAACTTGGTATGATAATTGCTTTGTTATGATTTTTTCCATAATGATACGAGGATTTTACACCCCTCAAATCATTAGTTTTATCTTAAATTTCATCAAAATTGCCGATACTCTTTTCCAAAATAAAAAAATATTATCTGTATGATATTGATTATGATAGGTAGGAATCTAAAGTTCGTTATCAATAAGAAATACCAGAATAGGACTTCATGACGATCCATTTCTAAACGACTCCTTTTTTGGAACTAGCTAATTTACCGTATAATTGTAATAATTTTGTAATGTAGTTTTGTATTTTAATTTATTCTATGTACTCTGAGAATTGTATGTCTTATTAAGGCTAAAGAAACAGCCGGCTAGCTCGGCTCATTTATAAAATAAATTACTGTGGAAACAATGAAACAGTCTAAACAGTTCTGAATACAGAACACACAGCTACAAATTAAGTTCCCAACAACACAATTTAAGTAGGAATATTCAAAAACTTTGGAGCAAATAATGTATCTTTTGGTGAATTTGTATGCTAAAGTAATATCACGTACATGTTAAATTGTATAGTGTCAGTTCAATTTAAGTTAAATCAAGTCGTAAATGTTCGAGCGTAGAAAAGCCCGCGGCACTGAAAGAGCATGAAATACCCATTGAAATGTTTATTTTATTTGGCAGCACACGCTCGCGATTAGAGAATATTGTGCGAGGAAGGCCATGGAGGGGGGTGAGGTAGTACGAGGCGGTGTGGGGGGAGGGGTCAGCGGGTAGTCCCGGCACGTACGGGCTCGGATTCATTTCACGAGCGGCCTTTTTATAATTTAATCTTATGCCTTGTTACAATCACAATGATAAAAGGGCGTGCGAGTCGCCGGAATATTCATGAGCGTGCGGCACGGCGCGGCGGCAGGCAGCCTGTGGAGCGTGTGTGTTGGTCACAGACTGTCCCCCACTGCTCTCCCTGGTCCAGTTGTGTCCGGTCAAGCTGACCCGACGAGGGCGCGGCCACATTGGAAGCTGCAATCTCGCGGGTTCATTGCGTTCGCCAAATTGCTCTGTAGGTAACACAGTTTAGCGGACTTCATAGTTTCTGGTAAAATTTAATTTTAAAACGAAAAATGCCGAGTAACGAGAAGTTTTCGGACAAAAACAGTAGATAAGGGGAACAAAGCAAATTATTTCAAGTCAAGTTACACACGGCCATCTGACCTCAAACTAGGCAGAGCCTGTACTATGGGTGTCAGACAGATTATAAATACATATATAAATTTACAACATCAAGACACAAGGCAAATACAATCAAAAGCTCATCACATCACACGAATGGCGGGATTCAAACCCATGACCCTGTGCTTTGAAGGCAGACGTACTGCCAACTATGCCAAACAATGCGAAAAGTACTTACTGTAAGAAGTATAAATTTTTAAATATTAAATAGCATCTATATAAATACCTAAACTAAGTAATAAATACCTAAACTTAAGGCCAAGATAAGCAATACCATTACCATTCGATTCAATGTAGGGCCTATTCGCAGTGACCGAAAAGGACAAATTGGACGGTTAGAACTTTTACAGAAATGGGACCCGAACGAATGTCCTCCCTTAATGGAGGGATGCGGCATGCGGCCTAACGAGATAACAGATTTTATGACGTAATTGGTGATAGCGGCTAATCCCCCCGCGGAGCCGTATGCAAACTCGGACACATTCCAGTCACGGCCAGCCCCGCTCCGAATTACCAGAGGGCCTCAAAAAGTGAACAAGCTCTCTTTGTAAGGCGCGTTTTTGTTATTTCTTTGTTCTGTTTGTGTGACGGGTGGGCAATGCTGTTCAGAGCACGGTTCCGCCTCGGACTCTTCCGGTCGTTATGATTTAGCGCTACATCTGCCTGCCCCCTCTCACCCCCCTCCTTCTCTGTATAAAGCACACGGCGCAGACTTCCTTATACCGTTTTTGATTTCTTATTCAATTGTTATGTGTTTAGCGCTGGCTGCCGCTTCTATTGGAATGTCGCCAACGCAAAACAGGAAGCTGAAGAAACAAATTTGAACAGGACGTGTTCCAGATTTAGAACAGATAATATTGCGAAGTCATTAGGGTACATATTTCTCGTAACTCGGCCTGCTTCCATTCAATTGTTGCCAAGAACCCTCGCAAAGAGCTCCTACGAAATGGCGCGATTTCTGATAAAATAAAGCCAGCACCTTTTTTAGAGAAATATTTGGGTTGTTCCTCTGATTAGAATAGACATTCAATTTATCTTGTCAAAGGTACATCGAAAGGCGGGTTAACTAAAGGAAATCTAGGTCGGTGAGGTAGGTAACGTATTCGTTAAGAAGTTTCAATATTTTAACAATAGGAAACAATAACTGAATAATACACTGTCTTGCCTGCTGCGTCTTTTATTCGCTTCATACGAAGCTCGTCCTGACAATAACAAATACAACAAAAAAATGTAGGTAACTATATAAAATGTTTTCTGAAATTATGTACGTTCATAATCTTCAGCGAATAATTTTTATTATAATAGTAAAATGATGTAATTTTGACGTTTTTGTTGTTAAACTATTAAAAAGAATAGAACAGAATACTGTACTGTATTGTTACAAAGCGTGTTTTTAACCGTTCCGGCTTATCCGCAACAGTGCTTATATTACATTATTTTGTACAATTAATAAAAGTCACACAAACTAAAATATCAATTTGAAGTAGTAGTGGAGTCAAATTCACTGCTTATCTAAGGATGATCAAATGAACAGCAGTTAATTACTAAACTGAACTGTTGATTGCAAAACAGATAACCACCGATTAAGTAATCTGTCTCAAATCTGTGTTTAGGTCAGTGAGTGACGTGTGAGCTGCGAGCACAGCAATCAAGTGCGTGCGGTGTAGGCAGCGGTCGGCAGCGGCAAACAGCCAGATGATCGCCCCGACCGGCCGATACATTATTCAGATCGAAGCCCCCGGAGACGCCGCTTAACTGACGCGCACGTCCGCCCATTTAACACTCATTAATTATTCCATCTGTATTGCTACGACCACCTCTCCCGGGCTCTTCCTCCTACCCTCCGGGGCCCAAAATCAAACTTGCGCAAATCCCGCAAACCAGTCAATTATAGTAGTTAATAAAGCGTACGCCTGCTGGTTCTTCAAAAGTTGTATTCGGAATTAAAGCTCGCCGTTCGTCGTAGACATAATTTGCGGACAAAGAAGCCAATTTGCTCGGCGGTGATTTAGTTGGCTACTAACAGAACATTCATTACATCGGCTCTATTTAGTGAAGATGTACAAGAACTAGCGGTGGAATTAATGGCGGCGATAGCTATCGGCCGGTGTTGCTCCGTTCAGGGCGCGCAGTGTACGCTCGCTGATATTAAGCCCGCGCTCGCCACAACAAAGGTGCGTCGTTAGGCAGAATCGCGGCATTATTTGGGGCGGAAACATCCCGAGAAGGAGTCTAAATTACCTCCAACATAAACAAAGCCGGTTCAACTACAATGCTGCGCTAGATGCCTAATTAACTACCCATTAAGGCCACGAGTGCTTCAAACACGGAGACATTCTTGTCTTACAATGATATATTATTATCATAAGTGTTATATTTATTCTCTTTGTAAAGGGACTCTACATTATAAAACTTATTGACTGTTGAACAAAAAGCACATCGAAGATAATTAGAAAAATATAAACAGTCCTGCCATTTTCCGCCGAATCATCAGTCCATCCGGCGGGTGGTTTCACTGCGGTATCCTGCTGCGATCAAACTGTGATCATAACTCCACGTAAGCCCTTTTTGAAACATTTTGCCAAAATTACCGTCATAACATAATTCAAGAAATAATCTTGATATTTCCTCTGCCTTTGAATTGATTTCAAACACTGCCGTCTTACTATACTCGACGCACTCTACCGCATTCTTAAAGAGTCATTTGATAGCGGTCATGTATTTATTAACAAAGTCCTTAAAATCACGAAACTTTGGCTCAATTTATGTGAAATGTTATGTGTAGTATAAGTCAGTGTAATCGCAGTATCTTGCCCTGCCCAACCCGACTCGGCCGGTTCGTTGCGGGTAAGAGGGTCATGTTTGTGTCCGCTTTTAATTATCGCTGATTGCCTGCCGCCGGCCCTACGGCCCGCTGTCACCGAGATATAGGGGGACGGACTCAGATCAAACGATTTTCCCACGGATATAAAAAGTAAGCTTTGAAAAGAATTCACGTTTAACTAAGTTGACAGAGATTTATAGAGTTTGTAAGGTTTTTGTTTTTAATTTGTTTAATTTAGGCTACTATAGGGTCCTTCGAGGGGAAATTACGTACACATTAAGCTATCAACGCAGTTTTTTAATCATACTAAGTAAATCGTTTAACGAAAGGAACAAATTGAAGTGTCTACAGATAACCAGTTCCTTTCCAGTAGGTTCAGGGGTATGTTTAAATGATATTATTATTTACTTGCATACTTGTCGTAAAGGTTAAACTACGAATAATTCATAAACACTGGTTTCAGTTAAATTTATTGAGGTACCTAAGGCTTCTGAAATGGCCTATACAATGTCTAAATGCAAGATAGTAGCAGGACGAACAGCACGGAATTTTGAAAATAGATATTTGTTTTATTTCAACACACCAAAACACTACCCACATTCGATTTTTTTGTTGTATGGGGAAACATAACAAAGTATGTTCACTGTGGGAGAGTACATTGTAGTGTGTGTCGTGTGTCCGGGTCAAACCGGTTTACAGCCGGTGTAAACCGGTGTGGACCGGTTTACGACGCGCTAACTGCTCGCGCGGCCTCGACCCGATAGTATTATTATAACTGTTATAATTATGAACGCGCGCTTCGCATGTAATAAGGCGATACTAAACGTTTGTTAACCTTACTGATATCATAAATGACGTTTTATCTTTCATAGATTAAAGTCACGGACTTTATAAAAATAACAGGCTGCCTTTGCAGGTTTAAAAATAATAATTATGAAAACTTGTTGGTTGATATAACTGAAAAGCTAATGACAAATACGCATTAAAGGCATTTAGTCAACGTAGAATTATGTAGATGAAGCCTTAAATGGTCAAATCATTTTAAGGAATAAGTATAATGATCTCTACGTTCTTCCTAAATCCTCATGCAATCTACGGCCTGTCAGAAACCTTTTTTTTCTGTTTGTCTGTTTGTACGGGCTAATCTCCGAAACTACAGAACCGATTTGAATGAAATTTTGCATGGTGGTTCTTTACATCCCTGGTCAAAATCTTGGATACTTTTAATCGCGGAAAATTAAAGAGTTCCCGTGTGTTAGTTAAAATTACTACGGAAAAGTTGAAAAACAACGCGGGCGTAGCCGCGGGCAGACAGCTAGTAAATAAATAAATGAAGGACAAACGAAAGATAAACGCTGTGTTTTCCTTGTTTTTCTTTTGAAAGTTATATTTATTTGACAGTCAAAACTATTTAACATTATTTACATTTAACTTGAAAAAGAAAGTAAATTAAGAAAGACAAGGTAAAGCAATTACAGATGTCGTGCCTCACACGACTATCGAGTACATTGAAAAGGTTAGCCAACCCTTAACCCGATCGTCTTTGTTAAAGTTAAAATTGTAGCTGACTAAATTGTACAGTGGAGATTTTCTCTATCTTTGATATCATTCTTCGTTTCCAAAATATCGAGCGCCAAAATAAAAAAACTGGAAAAAAATAATTTTCGTTTATAACTTTCTTGAATAATTATTTTTGCACCTTACAGCTCTTGTAAATACGCGTCTTTTGAGCCTTTTTTGAATATCACATGTTTACAACTCTCTGGGATGTAAGGGGATCAAACAAAAACCTTAGCGTAGCAGCTAAATTTGTTCGTAGTAATGTCTACGGTGGCCGTAGCAATGGCTACGAGAGCGTAGCAGTGTCGTAGCAGGCCGCTACGCAGCGGTACCACAGCAGCGGTACAGTCAGTTATTTTAAGCGCGATCGGCGCGGCGCGGGTTTCGCATATTCAGAATTCAGTTGGTTCGTTTAAATGTACATAAATTACTGCTTCGTCGACAAAGCGCCGAACATGGGGCACGGCAGTGTTATGCACCAAGTTTAGGGAGAGATGAATTACAATGATTAAGAAACATCAAGCACCTGGCACATTTGTGTTTTGTGTTTTATTTATTTTGTAAGTTCATTTTTTAAACGTATCGTGGCTGTTTGGCTTTCGAAATATAATTTCTAAGTTTCATAATATAATAATAATCTGAGAAATTATTGTCTACACTATTTTCTTCTGTGCTACAAGGTAAAAAACTGAAAATGATTGTTAATTCATCCTCTTTTCAAGCCCTAAATTTATATTAAAAAAGCGGCCAAGTGCGAGTCGGACTCGACCTTAAAGGGTTCCGTATAAAATTATTATATATTTTTTTATTTGAGTTAATTAAATAAAAGCTAAATTGCGGTTTACGATTTATGACGTATTAAAAAAAAACTACTTACTAGATCTCGTTCAAAACATTTTCGGTGGAAGTTTGCATGGTAATGTGTACATCATTCTATTTTTTTACTTTTATCATTCTCTTATTTTAGAAGTTACAGGGGGAGACACACATTTTACCACTTTGAAAGTGTTTCTCGGGCAAACCATTCAGTTTAGAAAAAAATATATTAGAAACCTCAATGCCATTTTTTTAAATCCTATCCATAGATTACACGTATGGGTTTAATGAAAAAAATATTTTAAGTTTCAGTTCAAAGTATAGGGAACCCCCAAAATTTATTGTATTTTTTTCTATATTTTTGTGAAACTTTTAATGCAGTTCACAGAATACATCTACTTACCCAGTTTCAACAGTAAAGTTCTTATAGTTTCGGAAAAAAGTGGCTGTGACATACGGACGGACAGACAGATAGACAGACATGCCGAATCTATAAGGGTTCCGTTTTTTGCCATTTGGATACAGAACCCTAAAAACCTTTGTAACACAAAAACTTGGCACTATTTTTAGTCATTTTTTTCACTGTCGAAACCAGTTGACGATCCATAAGGTATTCCGGAACGAACTTGTCATAAACATACATAATATTCATAAATTAGTGGCATTGGTACTGCCGCGTATTCGTAAGTTATAATTATGTAAAATACTGTCAGAGGGGCGAGGGGGGGGCGTGTGATGTAATTGGAGTTGTTGTTTGTGTCGCTATTAGTGGGACGAGGGTAATTATCGCGCGAGTGAAGGCACCGGGCATTACCAACGCAAAGTACTGCTTCATTATAATAATCCCTGTTCATATTCAAATGTCAAAGAATGTGTAAGGACTTTTTAAATCCTTCTTTACTAGACTGACTTTGGTTAGGCTTGAACACTAGAAAAAAGTTGAAGAACTAAGTTAGAAAAGAAGTTGTAGTTAGTTAAGTAAATATTTGTTTTTTTTTGGTAGATTTTTTAGGAAAAAATGAAACTAATATTTATTTTATTTTACTCAAAACCAATGGTATGGGTTGTAAATTATTTATTTATATTTTTTTGTTGCTATTTATTAACACTACAAATTAAAAACAATTTTATTTTTATTATTTTATGTGTAGGTTCTTGCTTACTTCTTGAACATTATTGTACTTGTAGAAAAACGATATTCAAATAATGTAGTAGAGCTTGTCCTTGATGCTATTTAAGTTTGAATCGATATAATTACTGTGAACATTTATAAAACCTCGTATCTTTATTTATTCCCGATATTGTTCAAAGACTGTTTGTGATTACGAGAAGAGACGCTCTGTTTTAAAAATATAATAAACTGGCTTGCCGCCTCGCGGCTTTGCACGCGTTAACATTTTTTCCCGCGGGAATGTGGATTTTTTCCACGGTAAATGATAACTTATGTCCTTTTGAAAAGTCTATCATCGTACCAAGTTTCATTATAATGAAACAAACAAAGAGGAGGGGTTTCTTTTTATAATTTATAGGTATAGAATAAGAATTTATCCATTCTAAAAAATTGAGGTGATTGATTCGTGTAATTACTAGTACTGCAAAAGGACAATCCTCTGTCTGCATCGTAATACTTTATTGTACGTACTTTACTTACCTACGTACTTTACGGTCAGTTGGAATTACATACCTAGTTTGGGGATATTTGGTCGTATGTGAGTGAGGTGTTCTCACAATAAATAAATAAATAATAATCGAATCGAATCGGGGACATTCTGACAAAAGGTCGGGTCAGGAGTACTCTAAACCGACGAGCAAGCATGAAGAGATTAATGAATGTAGATAAAGCAAAAGAAGTGAGTCTGGAACGTAGCAAGTGGAAGGAAGTGGTCTCTGCCTACCCCTCCGGGAAAAGGGCGTGACTGAATGTATGTATGTGGTGTGGTATTGGTGCAGCGGGCTCTTTTTCCGCGATCTGAAGTAAAGCGCGCCTATTTTTGATGTTGGGTAATAGATAACCCACTACTTGAGTCACTTGATCTCCTCAAAAAATCTCTAAATACTTCAAGTGAGTGACAGAAAGTGTAGCTGAGTGAGGTGTGAGGTGTGAGATGTAAGGTGTGAGGTGTGAGGTGTGAGGTGTGAGGTGTGAGGTGTGAGGTGTGAGGTGTGAGGTGTGAGGTGTGAGGTGTGAGGTGTGAGGTGTGAGGTGTGAGGTGTGAGGTGTGAGGTGTGAGGTGTGTGGTGTGAGGTGTGAGGTGTGTTACCTTTGAAGAGGTGCGCAGCGAGCAGGATCGCGGCGGTGAGCGCGTGCAGTCGCAGTGCGCGCGCGCTCATCCCGCCGCCGCGCCGCCCCCACACGCGCGATCTGCAACCAACACACAACTATCAAATCAACTAGTGTTACTGATTTTTTTTTACAACTCTTAGCTAGCGGTTTGAGCATTGCTAGAACCAAAAGCTCTCTTCGTTAAGTAAGTAGGATAATATGTGTGAGGAGTCCCGACATAATTCTAGATTCTAGATAAGGTAATAACAGATACGTTTTTTTTGTTTTTATAGTTTTTAATAATAAGTAGCCCTTTGTAAAATTCGACACATTATTTAATAAGATATATATAGGTAGGTACCTACTTAAGTAAACTTTTTTTATTATGATGCATTACGGTTAATTACACACTGTCACTGCCATACAAAAGACATTAAAAAAATATACAAAAGCAATAGCTAAATTCAGGCTGGTAAAGAGACTAATTGATAATATTTTAGGCGATTAATTGGGTGATAAAAATTTCTGTCGTCTAATTTACGTTCTAAATATACACCGTGAAATCGAATTCACCAAAAAAAACTTGTGTCTACGTTCGGAACATACTCATATAAACTCCTGTTTCTTTTTAATTTTTTATTTTCATATCTGTCAAAATTAGAACTACATTTAGTTTTCCGAAATTCCTGCATTTTTTATGAACACCTTATGCCGTAGTACGAGACGCGCGTAGTGTGAAAGAGACGGCATTCGCACCGGCACGCATCCATTTCGCAACGTTGCCGGCCCGTGCGGAGTAAACCGCCCCCCCCGTTCACTGCCTCATGCAGGTAGGTAGGTATGTACAGTGTACAGTAAGCAGTACATGCGGCTGGACATGTTGACCTTGAGAGCGCCATTATTCTGTACCAATAGAAGCGAGTTTCGTAGTGCGAGTGGCCAGCCGCAAGTGCTGCTTACTTACTGTACGTATGGCATAGTGGTGAGGTACCAAATGGAAAATAAGTGAGTAAGTATGTCGACCGACAGTACGGGATTCGACAAAATTATTTAACCTAAGTAGGTACTTAATTTACCTAACGAATAGGTAACAATGATAAAGATAAACTCATTCGTTGCAGATTTTATTTACAGTACCTACTTTGATTGTGACAGAATTGTTTTTGATACCTAGCTCGCTCATAGATCGCTCAATACTGATCGGTCATCGACCTTGCAACCCACACGGAAGATTTTATTGCAATAAAATAACTAACGAAAATTTGTGTGCTTAGAGATATGATGATAACAAAAGACAAGCTACCTAATATGGTAGTACACGTTGAAATCATACCGTCGCGGTGCGCGAGCCCCTCGGAGTGGCGGCGGCGGGGCGGGGTGCCAAAGCCTTTGCTACTTTGATCAAACGCCGACCGCGCCGTGCGATACCTACTACGCGCTACAGGTACAGTTACACATGCTCATTAGTAGCACGAAAGCATGCCACTATTGAGCAGTTGCTACCTAGTAGCATGTGTATCGAAGCATTGCTAATTATAAGCATGCTAATTTCGAGTTTGCTCAAAAATCGACAGTCGTGCGATTTTTGGGCATGCTACCTGCAGCGCGGGTAGAAGGGGGGGTGCTTTTAGCACGTGTGAACAGGTTTGCTTATTGAGCATGCTAGTATCGATCAATCGTTTGCATCAAGTTTTTGAACACACTGTATTGCAATCAAAATGGTTATTCTATTAAATTTTCTGGAGAGGGCTACTTAGATTTCCATTTTTCACGCACTGACACGGACAGAGAACTTGCTACTATGTCGATACCGAAGCCTAGCCTGTGCTCAATTAGCATGTGTGTTTAATCATTTGCTTTAAGCTTGCTTATTTAAAAGTTTGCTTAAAAGAAGCATGCTAAACATAAGCAAATGTGTCAGTTCAAAGAGCATGCTCGCTTTAAGCATGCTAATAAGCATGACGTTTTATTAGCATGTGTAACTGTACCTTACGGTACGGTGCGCGTCGGTGGCGTAGCGGTAAGGCACCAACTTTCAATCGTGAGTTAAATTTTAAATAGGTGGGCTAGATTAAAATTTCCATTGTTTTTTTTTTACGTGGCTTGGATATGTTATGGACATAGGCACATAAGTGACTTGGAGTAGTGGGTATTTATTATTTTAACATTAAATTCCAATCTTCCCTTCATACTTATTCGGGCTTAGGACCGACAAAATTACACAGCGTTCTGTCTTAGGTACCTACTTAACTAGCTACCTCCTACTTACTTACTTTATGTCGTAAGAAGTAGAAAAACATTTTGGTAAAGAATAGCAAATAGGTAATTTTGGCGTATTTAAAAGATTGGAATCAGCTTATTTACAACAATTTAGAAAATAAATAGTGTGTAGGTACCTTGAAGTGTTTTCTCAAGTCCACAATCACAAAAAAATCACATGTCCTGTCATGTCCATCCATCAGTTAAAAAAAAACACTTTATTTACACATATTGCAATAATTGTTCGAAATGTCCACCTCCATTATCAATACACACACGAGCACGTTTTAATAAGTTATTGCGTAGTGATAACAAAACGTTTCTTTGTGATTTCACTTCACGAAAAGCACGTTTGATGCGGCGTTTTAACTCTTGTCGAGTGGAAGGCTCGTCGAAAAACACGCGTCTCTTGATTTCGCTCCAGAGGAAGAAATCAAGAGGAGTGAGATCCGGGGATCGGGCGGGCCAAGGTACTGGGCCCCCGCGTCCAATCCAACGTTCGCCAAATTGTTCGTTTAGGAACTCGCGCACTGAAATGGCATAGTGCGGCGGAGCACCATCATGCTGGAAGTACAGTCCTTCAAGATGTGCCAGCGGTACGTGATCTAACGACGTCTGTGTCATTCTTTGAAGGTGGGTCAGGTACGTTTCGCCAGTCAGCCGCTCGTTAATAAAAAACGGACCGATAATTTGGTCATTCAGTATGCCGGCCCAGACATTTAGGCTGAAACGATGCTGGAACGAGCTGTCTTTTTTGAGGTGTGGGTTCTGGTAAGACCACCAGTGCTCGTTGTGGCTGTTAAATATGCCAATACGTGTGAACATACACTCGTCACTAAATAAAATGTTGGCGGCTGGGTGTTCCAAAATCCAGCGGCAAAAAGCTATTCTTGGCTCGCTGTCGGCGGCGCAAAGCTCCTGAGTTTTACGGAAATGGTATGGGTGCTGCCCGCTCGTGTTAAGTATTTTCCACACGCAGTACTGTGACACATTGAACCTGCGAGCCCCTTGACGAGTACTGCGCCGCGGGTCTTCACGGAAGTAGTTCAAAATTTCATCGTAAAGTTCCTGCGAATGAGGTCTTCCTCGCAATTGAGCGTGGCTTGGTTCCCTAAATTGACCATAATCCAGCAGCCTCTGGTAGGCATTCAGCACCGTCGAATACGATGGCTGGCGGCTGTTAGGGTATTCTTGCCGATATCGACGTAAAGCAGCCGACACATTTTCGCCTGACATTATGTACGCGCGCACCATCATGGTGTATTCACGATTTGTAAACTGATACGACATCGCGTCGCGAAATCAAAACAACAGCGCGCGGCGGCGCGGTGGGAAAAAGAAATCACGGACCGCGTCGCGTGCCGGTCATTTGCAGACTGCGCGCGAGTGAGAGGGGTGCAAGGCAAGGGGTGAGTACAAAGGGCGCGGGCGCATTTCGTTCGCGCTGTTGCCATTCCGTGCATCTTCGTGTACTATCGTGCGTAAACTATGAATGAACTTTTGATAACCGAATACTATGACAAAATATTAAATATTTTGAAGGATACTTTTTTCGTAATTTATAAAAATTAAAAAACGATGCCATTTAGTTCAGTTTCATGGACTGAATCACCCCAATTTTTTTTTCTGATGAATTAGATTTCACGGTGTATAGGTAAATATCGTAGAACTGTAAACATATTTCTTGCATTAAATAGTGCCGCTTGCGTGGGCGCGGGCAGTGAGCGCTGCGTGTCCCGGGGCTGTAAAGCCTGCCCGACCGCGCCGACCAAATAATATAGGTAGGTACATACAACTACCAACTCATGAAGAAACCTGAAGTTTTAAGTATTGATGTATTTACTAAGATCTCCAAATTAAAGTCATAGATTAACTTAATTATTAAACTTAACCTATCTGCATTTAAAAAGACATTGATATGTGAGGTAAATCAAATTTGTGTCTTCAAAATAAGACATACGGGGGTGCCGTAATGCATCATATTAGCTTCGATCTAATATTAAATAAGAATAATTACGAAAATTGTTGAATATTATGGTCACATTTTGCGATCACCGACGACGCGGTCTCAAGTGAGATGTGACAAGATTTTATGGCGCAATTCATTATACAAATGATATTCTGTCCCCGTAATTATTACAGCCATAAACATGAATCTCGTCCCTTTCCGCAATATTATTTTTCCAGCGGGTATTAGAGAAATCTGTTTTTAATTATTGTGTAGTTAGGCCAGTGGGTCCGCCAGCCGTTGTTTGACGATTTGTAAAATGACGATCGTTAGAGGTAAACAAACAGTTATCCGTCATTTTGAACAAGCCAGTATAAATATAAAGGGTGGGCGTGTAGCATTGTTAGATTTGATTTATATAAAAACTCATATGGCTAAAAATAAAACAAAATTGACGTTTAGATTTTTCAGTCTTTTAATAATTCTATCTACCACGAGGACGAAATAGAACAATAGGGACAAATTTGAGCTACCTACTAATTGTAACAAAAAATTTGCGACAAAAGTCTATGGTAGGCAAAATATTTTCTGTAGAATCCCAACTGTTTTTAAAGCATAAAAAAGTACACTATTGTTCAAAATCGTCAAATACGGATACACTCGTGGATCTGGCAAGACTAAATGTAAAGTCCTGGGCGCGAGGCGCGGCGATAGTATCTGGCATCATTACGGTATCGCGGCTGGGCAAGGGGGGTGAGGGGGGAGCGACCGGGAAGTCACGATCATTATGCCTACTTTGTTTTGCAATTTGGCTTACGTGATAATAAGGCTGGCTTTATTTATAGTTTGTTTATAGTTTGATAGCCTTGTGTTGCAGCTCCTGAACTCTTGAACTGAAACTTGAGTCATTATTCATTATAGTTTGTTTTAAAACACTAAATTGATGAGATACAAATGTGGTTCCGTAGCGGTAGGGGTGAATTCGTAGTGCGAAAGTCCAACCGCATGTGCTGGCTTCTGTATATTTCAAAAGAAATAGTTTGTTACTTCAACAAGTTATGAGACCTCACTAGTATAATATTAAACAAATGTTGTCTTAAGATAAATTACTTTGACGTTATTTAAGCTATATTTCAAATTTCAATATTCATAAAGTCTGTCTTCCTTTGAAAAGAAATAGGCACATAAAATTATCGTTAAATACTACATAAAAAATGGAGTATGTAGGTACAAAATAAACAAACAAAAAAAAATGTGACGGCGACGGCAGTGAGCTTAGAGCAACGCGGGCCTTCCGGAAGGCCGGCGTTGCTCTAAGGCAGTGAGGTATCGTTTTATCTGACGGCCGAAACACAAAATATATCAAGTTGTCATGTCAAATACCTAACACTAGGCTTCCTTTACAATAAATATGATACGTTTTTCCATGACTTATAAACTGTCAATCAACTTCTGCTTAGATAAATAAAACATATCCATGTCGCGTTTCATAAAATGTTTCGAAATATATATTTCAAGATATAAAGGTTCAAAGAGTTCAAAGAATTTATTTTTTAACTTTTGGACATTATTACATCACTTAGTTATGTCATTTAAATTATCTTTTCTGGCGAGTTCAAAAATTTGGCTGTCTTCTGTGGAGAAGAGCTCGCCGAAGAAACTCCACAGGCGTTGCATCTTTTAAACATATTTTTACAGTTATTATAATAATAATTACAAATAAATAACAATGTTTTGTAAAGTACGATTGAAAAAGCCTGTCACCCAAGCAACTATTCCCATGGATGTTTATGCTCTAAGTAATCTGTTATTTTATAATAGGCTTTCTTAATCAATTTCTCCTTAACAATAATTTTGAATTTCTCTAGTGTTAAATTTTGTATATCAGTTGGGACCCTATTGTAAAAGCGTATACAGTTGCCCTTGAAATAATTTTTAATTTTCTGCAGTCTACTATCATAAGAAGCCAATTTGTCTTTATTTCTAGTATTTAAGTTATGTACGCCACTTTTTTTTTTAAATTTACGTACATTTTTCTTCACATGCAGAAGATTATCACTACATAGTATAAAATAAAGTCGCTTTCTCTGTCCCTATGTCCCTATGTCCCTCCCTTTGTACGCTTAAATATTTAAAACTACGCAACGGATTTTGATGCGGTTTTTTTTAATAGATAGAGTGATTCAAGAGGAAGGTTTATATGTATAATACATGCATAATATACTGAAGGATAACCCACAATAACCATTTTCCCGTGCGGAGCCGGGGCGGGTCGCTAGTTATATTATACTCCGATGCAAATGTCAAAATACCGATATGTTTAAATTTTTCTCTTAATGACATTTTGGGCTTTAATCTGTAAATTTCTCGAACAGCCCGTTTCTGCAGAGTAAATATATCGTTTACATTTGCAGCATGACCCCATAAGAGAATACCATAGGTCATTAAACTGTGAAAATAACTAAAGTACACTAAGGTAACAATCGAGGGGAGGCACATAATATATTATGCGTTATCAATATATTTGGTTACAGTTATCGTTATGTTCGATAATGGGGACGATTCAATACAGCTCTTGTTATTAATTGTGACGGCGGCGGTGTCACAGGCGGTGTGTTGGTGTTGTGTCGATAAGCGCAGGTGCGCCGTGATCGTACAGGCGACACTCGACAATTACCCAGAATCCTTTTAAAGGGGTGTCGGGGAGCTACAGCTCACTCTGCCGCAAATATATCGCTGATGTAGCATCATTTAAGAGATACCTACAAGGCCGTTAAGTATTTACCATACGCATTATTAGGAGTAAGGTCCTGGAATGTAGTTTGATAAACAGACATTTGTTAAATAAATAAAAAAAATTACTATGATTATCATGCAAAGTAAAGAATTTTTATATTGTAAAAGCCGTGCCGTACCGTGAAAGTTTTGGAAAGTATATATATAGTATGTGATTCTTAGACTTTTTAATGTATAATTATATAATATTATCGTGCTTTGATTTGTTTAAGATAACAGTTAATATCATGGTTTCGGTCCAAGTTACAATAGTGTTATAATAACAAAATAATCCTATTTCGTCGGCGGAAGCGGCGGCGGGCGTTGCTCGTCGATGGCTCATTCGCCGCTCGAATTGGTAATTGCAGCTCTACGCGAGCGAGCGACCACATTGTCAACGTTATCGGGTAGGTTGAGTCGTTCAATGTAAAACAAACAACGAAAATGAACACATCTAGTGCAAGGTTTAGGCTTTCAGGAAGTCAGAGATAAAAGTAGTATGAACAAGGCGCAGGTTGAGCTGACAACGTTTGGGCGGACGTGCAGCGCGGTTGCGGTTTGCGGTCACCGCTCACCTGCCCCTGCCCCTCCCTCAACCCCCGCCCCCACCCGCGGCCCTCACTGTCCCTGCAGAGTTGGTAAGTCGTCGAAGATTCGCAAACTAAGTTATCCGTCGGTAATTGCCTTCAACGGGACCCTTCGGCGAACTTTGTGCTCCAAAGCCATGAGACTAATTGAAACAAGCTACAAGTTTTATCGATATTAAAATCCCGGTGAAATAAAGGTGGATTACAAAGCGCCAAGATCACTAGCGAGAGATTCAATTGTGAGATCGAGGAGCTGTTTTGTTGTGATCATTTGTCTCATTATTTGCGTTGTATTTTCTCGGGAGTGTTTTCCCACGCGGGGGTGAGGCGGCGATGCGCGGGGTGCGGGGTGCGCGGGGCGGGGAACAATTCACCAGCAGACAATCGCTCGCCGTCGAAGAAGCGAGCATCACTTCCGCCCCGAACAATGGCGCATTGACCTCGTTCCAGGGAAATAAATGAACCCTCGTTATGTAGTCATGACTGTCAACTTCATAGCGCAAACATCGAGTGCTGCTTGATTTATTATTGGTTTGGAATAGATTCTCCGATAACGAAAATGTCATGGAGACCGAAATATGAAACCATAAGCTGGCCACCCGTCAACCCATTAATCATTTGCTGTAGGTATTTAGATTTTCACCTCATAATTTCATAATATGTGATGAATAATCATTTATTGTTTCTCATACGTACACGCAAATCAGAAGTGTGTCAGAACAGAAGTAAGGTTTTTTGCTTTTGAGAAAAATCTGATAATACTAAATACATTGTCATCCATGTGAGAACGGCGTCTAATTGTAGTTTTGTGACTTCGATAAAAAAATAATTTCTTCTCTCGTGATTTCGTCGCCCTTTTTTTCGGTTTTCTGATAAAATTAACTTTTTCTTCTTATCGAGTGGATTTTGAGGTAAACCTACCTCACAAACCCTGGTGTCGGAATTGTTGAGCCGCCTCAAGCTTCCGACATGGCTCCTATAACGAGCGACTATATCCGTAGATAGTGTTAGGGACCAACGGCTTTACGTGCCTTCCGAAGCACGGAATCATCTTTCTTTTCGGACAATCAGGTGATTCAGCCTGCAATGTCTTAAACAAACTAAAGAAAGTCTCACAAAGTGATATTTGTTCGACGGATCCCCACCGTGGTTCAACGTCAAACGAGCTTTTGACCACTCGACCACGGAGGTTGTTCTAAGTGAACTAAAACTTCCAATGTTATTTATTCTGTGCTACAAGGTTAATATAACCTAAAAAATAAATTCATAACAATTGTTTTACATAATGGAATAAAATGTAATAAATTCTTGTCATCAAAGAACAAAACTAATACTGGAGATTGAATTCGAATGGTGCAACGCCAACACACCGTTGAAGGGAAAGGGAAGGAGATTCAGACAGAAGTCGGTCCCGCGGAGTAAAGAGGGTCGAAGGGCGGAATAAAAAGTCATTGAGTGTTAATATTTTACACGTTCGGATCGGAACACGAGTGAATAATAAATAACGACTACGAGGCGGGAACGGGAAGGAATCGGACTGTACCGTTTTGACAAAATTGAATGATACATCTCGCAATAATTGTAGTAAAGTATGTCAATTATTGTGTACTAAAAAAAATCCTCAAGAAAGAGACAGGTGAAAAGAATTAGTAGAGGCCCTTGTCCAGCAGCGGGATCAAGAAGACTAATAAAAATGTGAATTATTTGTCTACATGAGTATACTGCATGTTAACAGCTCAGATATGTCCGCACCGAGGGGCTCGAGCCTACCCTGAAATCAGGAGTAGGCCTTAGTTGGCTACGCTGGCCCAGTGCGGGTTGGTCAATTTCACACACAACATTTGAATTACTTTGCAGGTGTGAGCTGGTTTCTTCACGATGTTTTCCTTCACCGTAAGAGCTTCGAATAAACGTAGATTCAAAAATGTTGTGTGTGAAATTCACCAACCCGCACTGGGCCAGCGTAGCCAACAAAGGCCTACTCCTAATTTCAGGGTAAGCTCGAGCCCCTCGTTGGGGAAACATATGAGCTGTTAATAACATTTCCACATCTCCACTTCTTTAATTCAATTCAATATTTATATTTTGGCTTCTGTCTTCTTGCTATCTCAAGGTAAATTTTGACAGGAAATGAATATGGCAGGAAGCGTGTGATTCCCCGCCACCTGTGCGCCCCCCCCCCCCGTTCCTCGCGCGGGGCAGGTTGGTAACTCGCTGAAATTATCTACTCCTCGCGTTCGATATGTCACACGAATTGATTTTCAGCGTAAGAGAAATTTTGACGCGTCAAATAATTTCTATACTTCCAAATTGTCTCAGCAACAGCGATAATTTTATGTTTTTAAGTTTATGTATAATCTGCAATCTTTACTAATCTTTCTAGATACGTCATGTAGTGTCACTAAAAGCTCGTAAAATGAACAATCCAATATCTAATAACTATTTTCCTTTGTTATTAACTTCTCTTGAAAAAAGTTTACCCTCTATGCTTCTTTTTGTACAAGTCCAATATTATGTAAATACGACTAAGGATAAATGGACATGACACAAAGTGATACACCGTCTGCCCTTTCTTACCGTTATTAAAGCTAAAAAAGTATTGTTGTCTATAGTTCATAGCATACGTCATAGATTCTACAAAAATGCTACCGTGATTTTTGGTTTGACCCGCACGTCCATTAATCCTGTAAAAGTCATAATAAAATAAAGGTTCAATTTGGCCGCAGCCAATCCGACCTGCGCCAATAAATCTTAGCGGTACAGTCGGCGGCAAGCGGACGCGTGCAGACTTCTAATCGCAGGGGGAATGGAGTATAGCTCCCGTATAAATATTTCCCACATTACCGACGCACATTATTTTGAAATGTGGAGCCAACAGGGATGATGAATACGCCAGGAAAATACCGAGCACATTCCAGCGGGTTGCGTACGGAGCTATTCGCTACGACCGACCATCCCACACGCTGCGTTGTACCACTTGTACGCGTGTGTATATGTATATCATTATAGTAGGCTTTAGAGATGCGCTGTGCTACCATTATTTTGTGTACTAACACAATTCTAATTAAGGACAGCAACATAATATATGTTTGTTTGTGGATAAAACCAAGTTGAAATAGTTGTAATTTTTAATCAACGCAATAGGTTATCTTTGGTCACACTTTCTAAAAATAATATTTCTTCGGACGGTGTCGCATCTCTAGTAGAGACAGGTGTATAAAAGGCGGTCGGTTACGCTAAGAGCACGAAGAGTGTCGCGCGCGACATATCCTTTTACTAAATATGTGCTGCGTGGGTGGGTACACTAGCCTTGTAAACTGTAAAGGGCAAAGCCCGAATATCATGCATAAATAAAAAGTTTCACAAACTCTTGAGTTTTTACAGAATGTGGATTTGTTTTATTTTCATTTACTCTACAATTTTCAGTTGTGAAATTATTCTTTAGTAATGATCGTGGCAATAAAATCCTTGGTATAATTTATAGCTCATAAGTGGGCAGTAACAAATACGGTTCGTTCGCGGTCGCCGCCCATCGCCTGTTTTTGTTTTCCGTTCAACTTTATAACTTTATTTAGCGGCTGACCCCATAAAAGGAATATAAATGAGATAGATGTTTGTTAAGGTTCCGTCTGTAATAACGGGGAGCCCTATTAATCTCGCCATGTCGTGCGTACGTCCGTTCGAGGGAATTTTGTGAAAAATAAAGCTACAGACGAAAAATGTTAACCAAATATAGAAAGTTACGAGCGGGGAGGCACGCGGCGCCAGAGCCGGAATGTGACCTATTTTTACAAAACATCGCCAAAGCGGTCCGCCGGCTGTGTCCGTGTGTGTGTCGTGTGTGTGCACGGTGTGTCTGTGTGTGTATGCCTGTGGTTCTTCTGACTCTCATGCACTCGGGCCCAATTTGCGTTATTGGCGACGGTGCACTAAACGACCGTCGGGTGGCGATCGGAAAACACTTTTTATAAGCTGGCTCGCTCGGCTGCTTTTGGTGGAGTTTTAGATTATTCTTAGTCCGAGCTGCTGAAATAATTATTCTATTATTGTTTTAGGGTTTTCAATGTGGCAATATTTCAATAAAATTGATTTGAATAAATGCACACTGCAATAAAAAAAGGTGTAAACCTGTATACATATTTCTGTTTGATTGATGATGACGGAACCTCCCGCCGCGCCGCCGTCACCATGTTCCCGTTTAAACTTCGACCGTAGTACGTTTAAGCCCGAACTCCAACATGATTTCCTATACCTCCCATTTCGTTCAAAACCAGTTAAGGATTTCAATTTCCGTTCTCTCGCATCTCGGGCTGTGTTCAGGTACATGTTTTATTTAAGCGAGGCCCCCGGGGCCGCGCGCTCTGGGCCTCGGGCCTCGGCCGCTAGTGTGTGATTCTAAGCAAACAGTGAAAGTAGAGCGAGAGGACGCTCGAACCTCGCGGGACCTCCCCGCCCCGCCCCTCCCTCCCGTGGCTTCAGTTATTTCTCTGCCTAAATAAATGACACGCTCTTAAAGTTCGCAGAACAAACTTGTATCGGGGCCTCGGGGCCGCGCGCGCCGCTCGGCGACGGAGCGATCCGCACTCTCAACAACACAACATCTTACAGGATTTAACTAATATTATGTACTTTATTTTTCCTGTTCGTCAAACTTTTGAACTTGTGCTTGGGTTAGCAGAAATAGCGAATAAGTATTTACGTATTTTAAAACACGTCGGTATTGATCAAATCAGCGTAAATAAATATACAATTCTCTATTTAAGTCTAAATACATCACAACAATCAAAATACTTCATTTACTTATAATTATGCTGAGTCAGTACCCTTTCTCAACTTAGCCGTCATGCCTGCACGCACACTAACTCTATGGTTTCTAAATCAAAATAGTTTTTTTCTATGGACATTTTTCATCACTAAATATGTGTACCTTCATTACTTACCTTAGTATGAAGTAATGTGTAATTTTCCAATGTGTTTGTTATACTTTAAAGTGCAAAGTTGAGAATAAAAGTGTTCTGTGTATTTATCTATCTACCTATAAAAATTAAGGATAATAAGTTTAGGATCAAGGAGTTAAATGATAGTAAAAAAAATATTATAATAAATACCGAGGAACTCAAGCGTACCCAGAAATCAGGAAGAATAGGCCATCGTAGACCACGCAGGTGTGTGCAGGTTTCCTGACGATGTTTTTATTTCACCGTAAGAGCGTCGAATAAACATACATAATGAATTCAAACACACATTGGTACGTGCTGCGGCTTGAACCCGCGAACTTCTGAATGGAAGTCAACGGTCTTAGCCACTTGGTCCCCGACGCTCTTAATATAATAATATAATATCCTATTTAATACTAATAAATACACGACAAATTATTGCAATATTGTTACCAGAAACCTTCAAAATACAAATAGTACCTACTTAGAGTAATTATTTTTGAAAATTTTGAGTGTGTTTATAGTGGTTAAAAGAATTTTAAAATGAAGATGAATATAAAACTGCTGTAAAATTACATTGGTAACTAGATCATTTATAAATGCGTTAATATAAGGTGGTATAGTTAGTGAAATGCTACGCCGTAGTCGTATGCGTAGCTCGTAGCATGCCGTAGCTCGTAGCTGCTTTATATTATTATAGTCTCTGATACGTGTTATTTTACTTAAAAATAATGAAGATTAATTACATTATCTTAACTTATTTCTTGTCTTACGAAGATAAGACAGTTTTTTTTTTCTAAAGGACAGTGCTAAACCAAAATAAAGCGTATTTAACCTTTACGCTCTGCGGATCGTTAAAGGGTTAATAAAAACTTAATGAAACTGACTGATTCAACTGGCGCGCGTCTAGTCTTTCAGTGAACATGTACATGAAGAATGCCAAATAATTTTCATCAATAATTCAATACGTTCATCTGAAATGCGTGGTTGCTCCGTGTGGATGTGGCTGATGTACACTCGCACCAGTCGCATCCCGCGGGGCACTCACATCGCCGGCGTCAGGCGAACTGAACATTTTGTTGTATTCCACGTTCCCGCGACGACGGTCACAAATCCTATTACGCGCTCAACATCTCTCTGATGTTAACATCTCCTTGGAAAAACTTTTTTCGCGAAAACAAGCGAAAACAATTTTCAGGGTTCAAAAGAAAAGAAGAGCTCAAGAGCTCAGCAAAATAAAGTTGGTACGATAATGCCCTTTCACGATTTGGTTCTAAAATAAGAAGCTGATATTTGAGTCTTTGTTTTGTGGTGTTCCTTGAATTAATAGCGTCAAGGGTGTGACGAGATACCACTAACAGGTTGTTGGTTGTTTGAAGTCCTACTTTAGAGCATCACGCAACGTCACACACACACATATCACAACCGCGAGATCGAGATAATTAATCCTCAAACATCTTGATTTTCCCTCGCCTATTGCAAAGCTGTCTTTTGGGTTCCTTTGATAACGTAATAACATATCAGACAGATTGAAGACGGCGTGTTAATTGTTTTCTTCTAACGAGCTATATTGTTGCCGTGTGTATGCCTCTAATAAACCATTCGCTATACAAATAATTTGTATTTTCCACAAAAAATAATGTAGGTATGAAAAACGATGGGATTAAGTAGGTACTTGATTATTCCCCGCACGGAAAACAGCGCATATTAAGAGTGGAGCGTGTAAACGGCGGCGTTGCGTTGCATAAATTATGAGTCGCGGGAAGTTGTTCCTGTTCAACAGTCACACGCGAGGGAGGGGGGGGGAGAGTCTGCGTGTACGAGGGGGGGGGGGGGAAGGGTACATACAAAGGCGCTTGAGGATAATGAGTAACATCAACTCGCGCTCCCCGCGGATTCATTAATTGCTTCATAGAACGAGCCCTACTCGCGCCTATTTAATCATGTAAGCTTCATTTCAATTTGAAGTAATTCAATTAAGGATACTTCGTTAACATGAGCTTGGATGACAAATCATACAACACTTGTAATAAAAGACTGCGCAATTTTAGTAAAAAGGAAATATCCTATATGCTATAAAATAAAGTGCTATGAATATGTAATACAATTCCAATATTTATGCAAAAAGGCAAAACTAATTTCAAATTACATTAGTACGAGTCATGCGTACTTACTTTTTACTTTATAATTAATTACTTCAATTCATTATTCCGTTGTTCGTGGCAATTCCGCGAGTGGGCCGTAACAAAGTTGTTAAGTGTAGCAAGAACTAGCATGTTTCGCTTGTTTGTTATTCCCGCTAGGCCTGGGGGAGGGGGGCCCTGCACGAAGTCTTAATAAGAATGCTCGCTGTTTACACGGCAGTTTGCTCGCCCAAGCTCGAGACGGGTCATTAGCGCTACTCGCCCTCTAAACTCACAAGTTTATTATATCCTCTCGGGGCAGCCTCTCTTATTACGCTGTTTGTCTTGGCGGTGCCGAATATCATTTGGCATTGAATGAACTTTCTGTAGGTATTGTAGTTAGTACACACACAGTCCAACTAAATAAAGCTTTACTGGTAGAGTATGGCGCTCTTAGTCTTATGATAGCTCGACTATTGTTACTTCAATTAATTAAACGTGTTTGCTGGATGGACGGTAGAATGAGTGTTTTCGAATCAAATATGATTTTTTCTCTGCATGGTCTTACGACGCTTCTAAAAACTTTAGTTTCAGGAACAAATAATATCAAAACAATACAACAAATAAAAAATCACAAAAGAAAAATGTTATCTAGCGCGTCTCGGGATGGTAATGTAGGAACATTGCTCCTGCTCTGCGGTCTCCGGAAACCTCGATGAGACGCGCCGACAGGTCCTTAATAAGACCCCTAGCCTCAGGAACACCAAGGCCCCATGGTCTCCCTCCAACCCAATCAGGACGAATATCTTAGTAGATACTTTTCTACAGGTCATATTTTGCGATAAATATAGTTTATTATATTCTAGGTAAGTAAAAAATAACTTTTCAAAGACAATAAAATTATTTTACGTTGCTGGAAAGGTGGTTAGGGGAGGGATAATTTGACGATGGTAATTTTGCAGGCTTCGATTTGGTTTTAATTTTCGACAATTGTACTAACTTAAATTCAATTACTGTGCAATGTGAACGACAGTGAAATCTTTTAAGTCCTTTTGCCATGTGAGTGAGTGTCTTTTTATGTGAATAAATAATTAAACCTTATTATAGTGGTGGTGCTAGAGAGCTGGGATTTAGCGACACAAGCGTTGGTCAAATATAAAATATCTATAATATCTACACTCAGATTGATGTTTCAAAAACTACGTTTAATAAATAAACTTTAAAAAAAAGCTGAAAATTCTTGGACATGATTTATAAAATAAATAAGGAAAATTATTTAATACAGTTTATTATAATTTTTTATTAAAGATATAAGAAAATAAAAGAAATATTTTATAATATATTTCAGTGTAAGATATACAGTAATTTTTTATTTGCTTTTAGTACATTCGTCAACTTTAGTGGTTCATTTGCTAATTCGATTGAATGTATTATTAATTGATATTTTTTTATATTATTGTAGATATATTGCGGGTATATCAGCTAATTATGAATTTGATTTTAAAAAATATTGCTTCATTTAGCACAAAGCTGTGTCTCCTCCTAGTACCTACCAAAATTATACTTTTTTAATTAAAGATATATTTACTACTACTATCTTATCCCTTCTCCTATCTTTCTTATGAGTCAGTCAATAATTTTTATTTTTCCTATCAAAACTACTAAGTTACATAGCACTTGAAATAATTTTTGACTAGGAATGCACGTAAGAGTGTGATCTTGTTTTACTTGCGTGATCTCAATAAAAAAATAGTTAGAATAGGTTAGTGAATCCATTACTAATACAAATACCATTCTCGTTGCATAATTGCAGTAGTTCTCCATTCTCGTAGTATAATCACAGCAGCAATGTGGTTCCGTTCCGGGCCGTATCTACTCCAAGATCTAATCGAAGTTTAATATGTGCAATCCCGAAACCTGACCAAGTTTACTGGTAAGTATTTTACGATCCACAAAATGTAGTGGAGGTTTTTGAAATAAAATGTAATGTAATAAGAGTATAAAATTAGGAAACGTAGTTTCTAGGGAATCTGTTCACTATATTTGATAAAAATAAATAAATGTATGCATGTTATTTAAAATTTATGGCGTTTGAAACATAGATATATTTTAATAAAATGACTTTCATAAAATCGATACCTTTTATCCTGAAATTCGGATTTCAACACAATGCATTTTACTAACTTTTTGAAAGTCTAAATTTTACTTTGATACAATTCCATTAACCTGATTGAGTTACCATCATTTCCACACATCAACATCCTATTTAATGTTGCCTAATCTCTTGTAACATAACACCGATTTATATAGGCTTCCGCATGGCTTATGACAAAGCATTTTCAGATATTATAGTGGTATGGCCATTTTACAGTTGGTTTGTTGGCTCAAAGGCGATGACGTCGTGAAATAAGAGGACTCGCTGAATCGAGGTCGGTCTCGGAGACGCGATGTCCTAAATCTGCGCCCTGAATTTCCCACAACAAAGGATAATCTGCCGCAGCAGCGGCCGAATGTTTTCTCTGCCGAGCATTCTACAAGAGCGGCTTTGAGTAAATTGTTGGGCTTCCTTCGGGCTATTACTTTAACTGAATTTAATCGCAATGTCTTCGGTTTACTACTGGATTTTATGGCACAAACAATCTAAACAAATAAAAGTTTCTTGGTATACTAATATATTAAAAATTAGATTGCCCATTTAAATCTAAAACCTTCCCTTCTGAGCAGAAGCTTTTTTGTACACTCACAGGGATTGTAAGGCATTGAAATAAATTATACCACTATTAACATGATTCAAAACAAATTACAGGCGATCAAATCTAAAAAAAAAAAACACATTTTCATATTATTAAATCTGAACTTTGCAATCTCTTTCATCATGAACATTCTTAGATTTTCGCGGTTGTTATCGTGGAGAAAACCCGTGAAAATGTGTTTTAGTGCTCTTTCATCATGTCCGCGAAAAAATCAACATCATCGCACAAGCTCAAGTAATTCAAGCAGGCCTGTCTACGCATAACTGCCTCCATGTAAAAAGTTTTAAGTGGTTCCCAATTATTCTGGCAGCCCTCTTCACCTGCCGGCGGGTCTTCAAAGTCAGCTCAGATGGAGTGTCGGGACGTGACTCCGGCGCCGATAATATTATTCCAAAACAGCCGCCGACTCCTCCAAACGTCTTTAGGTACTAAAACCCTGCTAAGACATAGAGCGACCTCGAAAACGTATGTTTACAAAATAAATAAGCGATATTTGCACGGCGTAAGTATAATACTGAAACTTTGAAGAGTTTAATACTTGGAAAGTAGTTTCCTTGCAGATCTGATTTTTGTGTTGTTGTGTTCGAGTTTTGCTGCAATCTATTGGAGAGTTCCCGGCGCGGATGCCGGGGAAGTTGCACTCGTTAACTTGTAAAATATGTGCACGAGCAGATGCTCTCCCCTTCCCCTGGCCTCGCCCCTCGCCTCACCCCCGCCCGGGCCCTGACGTCGGCGTAATACGACCGCCAACAACTTGGAACTTTCAAACTAAACGTTTTCTTTAATTTATTACACTTAATTTTTGTTAAGTTCACGGTAGAGGAGTTCTTGTAACTAGTTTCATTCCCCTGTTCTGTAACCTGTTAAAGCACACTAGATATTATTATCGTGAGGCTATGTTCGGAGAATGGTGTTAACTTTGTTACTAACTATCAAAGTTTTAACATTCGTCACGTTATTCTTTAGTAATCATATTGACGAGACGTGTATTTATGTTAAGCTATAATTTCAGTAAAAGTGTTTTGTTTTGTTAGAATATTGTGTTGTATTTTGTCATAAATGTTTCAATAATGTTCTAATACTAGTAGTATTAACACATGCATGAGTAAGTGGCCCAGTAATTTCGGTAGTAGGAATGCCAATAAATGCCATCCTTTAACCCACACAGAAGTTTGCCTGTTTAGAAATTAATAGTTTCATATCTTTATAAGAGTAAAATTTTGCAACTGCTTTGTGGCCAATTCCTAAATTCGATTTAGGATAGCTCTTAGATTGTTACGAGTAGATAAACTAGGAATATTGTGACAATTAAAAAAAAACAACTACCACTGTTCAGAAATGGTTTTACTATATTTTGTAAATTAACAATTAAAATACACTCTCTTGAGACCAAAACTGAAATATGATCAGTAAACGCCACAACAAATTAAGACGAACGAGTGTCTCGGGGCGCGGTGTAATTACCGCAGTATGCGGCAGTCGGAAAGAGATTTAAGACGGTGTGTCTGGGAGTCCCCTAGTGGGCATTACGTTACGTTACATCGCGCGGTGGCGGTGCTGGGATCCTCTTTGCGGTTTACTCGTGTAAGCGGCACTTACACACGCTTACTTGGGATTTTGTAAATGCTATTGTTGGTATGAGTTATGGTGGTTAACTTCTTAGCTCTATGTATTACAAATAGTGTGTTCAAGAATTTAAGAGTTTGCGATTACAATCGTAACCTTTAATGCCTTTGATAGGTTGGAGAGGAATAATTATTTTACAGAGCAGATCTAAATATTTTATCGCTTAGGTGTATTACTTCATAATTATTTTGAAAGCAACAAAAAAACTTCGTCGTAGTGGACATCTATTGTAGAGGTCGAAGTTCTGTACGTACATAGACAAAAATGCTTGAAACCGATTTAGGGGGATGTAAGAAGCAACATCTATATCGCTCATGTTCTAACATATCCGGTTTTTTTTTGTTTCTCTGTTTGTGCGGGCTGATCTCCGAAACTGTTGAATCGAATTGAATGAAATTTTGCACGGTGGTAAATTATATCTCCGGTCAATATCTTAGATAGTTTTTACAGCGGGAAAATATCTCATTCCTATGGGAAACGGGTTAAAAAAGTAAAATGTTCTGGGTTTTTAAAGGCTAATCTCCGAAAGTGTTAGACCGCTTCGAATGAAATTTTGCATGGTGGTACCTTTTATCCCCGGTCAACATCATAGATACTTTTAAATCTGGAAAATTAAAAAGGTCCCGTGGTATAGTTAAAAACTATAGTAACTCATACGGCTCAGCATATTGCAAGGGCTTATCTCCGAAAATGAAATTATGCATGGTGGTAGTTTATATCCCCGGTCAATATCTTGGATACTTTTATTCAAGGAAAATTAAAGAGCGGGATAATTAAAAAATACTACGAAAAAGTCAGAAAACAACGCGGGCATAGCCGCGGGCAGACAGCTAGTTGAATAAAAAATATAATCTCAATCAAATATCTCACACACGGCCATTTAACCCCAAACTATTTAGAGCCTGTGCTCTGCTCTGCTGATTGAAAAACAAAATTATATGAATATACAATATCCGAACGCGAGGCAAACACAAGTACACACATAACACGAATTTCTGCCCTGGGCGAGATAAAACCCGCAACCCTATGCTTCGTAGGCAGCCGTACTATACCATCTATGCAGGGCTGTAAATTTTTTTAGTTTCTGTAAATGAAAGTTAATTAATAACCTCTTATTAGAATAAAAAAATCTGGAATACTGAGTAAAGCACTTAAAGCCGTTGTTTCTGCTCGATCAGTTCCGCCTAGCGCCCGTTATGTGAACTATGTCTGTGTATGTTGATACGTATCGATATTATCATCTCAGATAATGACAACGTTGCTTGTTTACATTGTTTTGTTTCTCAGAATCATGAACAGCTGGACATATTTGTAAATTCATTTATCAAATAGCGTGTATCGAAGCAATCAAGTTCAATTACGGGCCTCTAACTTGCCAGCAACACTGAAGGCCAGTGCGGCTATTAGTTAATATTTTCAGTGTTCCATTCATTTATTAGAAACGAATAGTTCTCTATTAGAAATAATTGAAAAATAATTGTGAATAATTTTAAATAGAGCGATAAGACTGAGTCGGAAACTCGGAAAGCGACAAAACTATAGTCGCGCCTAACGACCAGTCATTACGACGATTGAATGATAACGCGCAATCGATCATAGACGAAAACAAAGCCGGTTTAATTGTACACCTTGACATTTATTAATAGTCGCACGATCGTATCGGTGACGGCGGCGGAGCAGGGACACCAGTAGGAGGCTAAAATGTTTAGTAGGTAGGTAAAGAGCACTATTAATTTCATGAACAAATTGTCAGAAAAATGACTAATAGTATACTTGATTTCGTGTGATATTTTAAGTCAGTAAATATACACAAAAAGAAATCCCCAAGTAAGTGACGTAGCTCGTTGTAGGAGTTGGAGTAGAGTAATTGTAACTCTAATCTAATAAAACATTCCATGGTTAATATTTGTGTAATTATACCCAGTAGGAATAATAAAGAAACATCTGAGCCTAAAAATAATTAAATAAGAACCATCTCGTCGAAAACAGAATCTAAAAGGAACTACTTCAAACCCCCAAATTGATTGTTTCACCGCCTTTGTGTTGTCAAATTAATTAGATCTAGTCAGACGCGCGCCGCGGACGGAGGCGGCTCGATATAATTACAATTCAAATCCTGATTCGTGTCAAATTCGATTTGGCTGACCCAATTACGAAAACCAAGTTGGTAGTAATTACTTGACTATTCAAATTTTAGATGATGGCGACGTAATTTGTTGTACTGAATTATTCAGCAGCCGCATGTCGCCGGACCAGGCCGGCCGGCCTGGCTAGTCCTTTGTTTGACACCCGCTTAATTGCACCAATCAATTATTTTCTGGTTCGGTGCGACCAACCAACGTCGTCGTTCGCAAACTTCTAATACCGTTTACAGATAAATTGATTGTCAGATTTTGAACGGGGCTGCCAGTTCGAGTTATCTTTATTGATTACAATGTAACTCAAACAAGAGACTAATGGAAAATACGGTGAATCCTTTTGAGTTTATTTAATTATCTGTATTTAACGTACATCCACTTTTTAGTAAAATGTTTATCATTTCAACAACTTACATGCTGTGTGTTTCGTATTGCCTTAGTTTCACATGTTAAACTGAGTGAAACTAAGGCGATACGAAACACACAGAGCTGAGATGGGCCAATAGCTCGTACTTCACATATCACCACTGCGGGACCGTTTATTCCCGCTCGTGTCGTATCGCCACAACTACGGTCCAGAGATAGTGCACTTCAAAACAACAAATATAACTCTGCCCCTAACCTTTCGGCGGGTGTTAAATCGCGTCATAAAATAGTGGAGGTTTATACGACGCACAGGGATAGGCTTATCGGGTCTCTGGGGAGAGATCGCGATCGGAGCCTCGGGCTTGTGAGCCGAGTCAAGACGACGCTACTGCCAACAGCTGACACACAATACACACACACAATATACGCACACACACGCCTTCGCAGATAACAACGATACGCGCTAGCTGCTACGTCGTAACAGAATTTAACACGATATTAATTTGGGTCATCGTCAGGGCGGGCGGTGATTCTCTACGGGATATTCACAGTCCATTGATCAGCGCTGCGACAGGTAATAATGTTAGGGTCCAACAATATTGACCTTCTAGTAGGGATGTAACTAAAACGAATAGGTACCTTATAAAAAAAATTAAAGGAGCTAAGTAACTTATATAAATTTTATTTTTAATACTTAATTTCCTCTACTTAGTTTGGTTTACAGTTTTTTCTTCCGTTCAGAATGTAGCAATGTTCCTGTAATCAAATCTGTAGTAGGCACTGTAGGTATTATTGTATTTTTTATTAAATTTTCGTAACTGCTTTCATTTTATCAAATGCTTTTCCCTATCTGACTATCCATCACCTTAGCAATTTCAGATTGTTAAATATCCATTCAGATGTATAAACTTGAAGCGGGGCAGGAATAATTAGACATAATAATTTAATTTCGCTAATGACTACGTTCGAAGAGAATCGAAGCAAGCAAGTACCCTAACTAAAAACCACCACCAGGCCAACCACCTTAAAGCAAGCAAGCAATCAGGGGTATTTAAATCAATTGCCAAATCTAGAAATGGTGCAAAAAATTTGTTTGAAATACATAAAAATTAATAAAGCAAAAGCTCTTTTTTTAAAATTGAGACAAAGTTTAAGCGTCTGATCTGAATCAGAAACATTGTTATACTCGTATGTAGGTATTAATTAACATCGTCTGTTCAAAGATATCGAATATCAGAATTCGGATTATACGTAAGTATTATACTACCTTATCCTCGTAAGGCCCAAGCGTCCTATTTTTAGAAAAAAATACTTGGCTGCTCCGGCCCAAGGTGTTTATCTAAAAGAAAAATTTGCGGCCCAGCGTTCTAAAATTATGACATAATATTGTAACCCATTTCACACTGCAAATAGTCCCGCCAACTCCAATTCACCTATAAAAAATTGCAAACCATTGAACGTATCCGAACTTCTCATTGGCAGTTTTGACAGATAGAACAAATAAACTGGCTTTTTTCACGTGTCAACTGTGTGGAACGGGGTCCTAGCTAAAAGTAGGTCATTAAATCCTTGTTTATCCGCGCAATCATTGCATTACGAATGATGCATTTTACTGTAAAGGGTTATTGAAATGCTATATTTTGCCAGTACGCGCAAATTTTTTCGTAAACTATTTTTAGTAAAATACTACACGAAGCAGAAAACTTTCGTCCCAAAATAAGGTCGTTGGGTTCTCATCATCATCAACAGCTCATAAATTTCCCCACCGAGGGGCTCGAATCTACCCTGAAATCAGAGTGTATAGGCCTAAGATGGCCACGCTGGCCCAGTGCGGGTTGGTCCACTTCACACACAACAGTTGAATTACTTTGCAGGTGTGTGCAGGTTTCCTCACGATGTTTTCCTCCACCGTAAGAGCGTCGAATAAACGTAGGTACATATGAATTCGAAAATCGAAAACACATTGGTACGTGCCGACTGCCGAGGTACAAACCCGCGAACTTTCGAATGGAAGCCAACGGCCCTACCCACTTGGCCACCGACGCTCTCGTCATTATTGCTACTAATAATTCAAAGCAAATGGATTTGTTTCCTAGAAATTATACTGATTTTGAAAAATATTAGTTACTGTTGATTTTTTTAATGCCTAAACAATTAAGTAAATAATGTAAATAAAAACAAGTTTAAACAAAGTTAAAGGTATTTATAACTTATGTATTTAGTAAATTTTTATTTTACTATGTCCCGGAGTGCTAAAAAAAGTACATACGATTTCGACGTCTTTTTAATATGGAATAGTCAACTTTAGGCACTAAACATAGCTCATAAAAGAATGATATCAATAGCAATACATTTAAAGACTCTTTTCGCAAATCAAAGTTCTGGGCCGGAAGCACTTGAACCTATTATTAGTACATTGGGTCGTCACCTAAACTGACCTAAAATTAGGTTGGGCCTTACGAGGTTATACCTAATAATATAAAAAGTTACACAAAAGTTATATAAAAAGTTAAACCATCGAGTGTAAACAAATAAAAATGACATCAGAGAAAACATCTCATTCGAAAATCTAATAATAAGTTAGGCGCAGTATGAGAGGAAGCTGTGCGTGATTTGAACAGTGATACGACAAATATCGGCTGTGTGGAGATTCGAATGCTAATCCCCGTTCGGACGCTCCTAAGTGGGGTTATTTGAAGCCAATTGGAGTCCGCATATTAGTTTATCGCGTCCCCCGAAAGGCTAATCCCATTCGACCCTTGGTAAAGCGATTCCGTCGTCGCCGACGCCTTGAATGTCTCTGGAGTGTCTCTCGGCTCGACACCATACGGTTGCTACGATTCCTTGAGGTTTAGGCTACAATAACCTCTCTCCTTGGTGTAATAGAAAACCCTTTTTATGTGGTCATACTTGACGGAGAACAGCCAATAATGTTAATATGCATGGTACATTGGAACTATATAAGACAATTTTCCGTCAAATAGCTGATATATCAAACGCTTTACTAAGAACACTAACGAGCACTTAGATCTCTCATTAGCTATTTACAAAGTTGAAAGCTGGAAAGTGGTTCGGTCTGCTCTAAATCTGGAAATGAGTAAGATGTTATGCGAGTAATTACGATCTTAATCAAATAGAGTGGGTTCTCTCGAAGATTGAATGTTTTATTCAGGGCGGCTCCACAGTCCGGAGTGCTCGGCCGATGTTGGTTTAAACTGGTCGTAAAGTTTAATGTGGTGGTTGCGGGTGTAGGCCACTTGACACGCTTGTACTCGTCACCCGGGCCTGCCTGCTCGGGGCTCGCAGGTGCTTCATTAGGCGGCCCGCAGCCGCGGCCAGCATGCAAATCGCCCCTACCCGGCTTTCGTCTCATTGAATTATTTAAATCCACCATGAATTACATTAGCCTTAAAACACACCTAAGAAATTCATAAAAGGGTTGAAAGGTTAAATTTTTTGACTGAAAATATTATGTGAGGCTAAGTGGTGACATATAATATAACTCTGACTAAATGATCGCTTGCTGAGGGCCCTGCAATGCAAGTAATGTTTTAATATAATAAATAATAAGAGTAATTTTGTGTGTTACAAATTATTATGATTTTTTATTTTTGTGCCTATATAATTATGTACCTATTGTACTTTTCAAAGGATGACTGTCAGTGACCATTGGGGACCAGGTAATCAACATTATTGTACAAAACTGATCAAATGAATAAATGTTGTATTTGTATTTGTGATCAAATCTTCCCATTCGCTTCTTTTTTGATAAATAAACTTATTGAAGTTCCATTGATGAAGCCATTAGGCGAATGTTAGTGCTATGTTATTAATGTAACCAGTCTGGTATTAAATTAAAATAGCACGAAAATGCGCAAAACTGGATGCGGGCAGCGCAGGACCGATCATTGTGGAGATCCTTGGGGGAGGCCTTTGTCCAGCAGTGGGCGATTTTTAACTGAGATGATGATGATGAGCACGAAATTTTGCCTGGCGGCTTCAGCAATAGCTTTAGGAAATTTTTATGAGAATGCTATTTCCCTATTCTATAATACCTAACATAAGTATTATTAATTAACTTTTTCCATGACTTCAGATAACTATCTGCAACTTACCTACAGGTAATATATACCTACCTACAGACATTCAAAGAGCATGCTCTACGCGTGTTATGTAATGTAAGTACAATACATTATAACACATGATATTCTTTGTCTGTGTGAAATGTCTCGAAAGCTCCAGAGGTCACAATTTCCTTTGAATTTGTCTCCTGCTAGGCTTTTAATGCCTTCAGACAGCGTATTAATAGAAAGTATTATTACAATACCTAAGTAACTTTGCATCACCTAGATATTTTTGTTTGATGAAATTTATTAAAAACTGCATTGCTTTTATTGATTTTGTCTTTGTCATGTACTAAAAAAATAGAAATAAAAAATATGGCGAACATCTGAGTGATTTTTCTTTTGCAGTAAAAATATATATCCTAACGTCGGTAGAAAACGCTTCTTTATCAACATTATGGCGACCGTGATTCAGGAATGCTTTTATAAATTGTTGTCAACTTCGTTTTGGCATTTGAAGTCATTTCATCCATTATCTTTCGAAACACCATTGCTCTGTAAAATGAATCAGGAAATAAACACCTATTATAATCATAGTAAGTAAGTAAGTCGTATG
>OX419598.1:14609377-14745377 GCA_948473455.1 Teleiodes luculella | reverse complement strand
AAATCTTTAAAAAACACTATTTCTGATGCGGGTATGAGGTAGGGTGACAAGAATTTCGTCCTATTCTACCGTCATATGAAAACTATTATTATGTACTATATTTACTAAATTGTGATAATAAGGAAAGACTATTAAAAAAATAATGAAAAGAAATGTAATTAATAAAAAAAAATTAATTAAATTTAAAAAAAGTAAGTCAAAACAATTGAAGTACCTACTAAATAAATCAATAATATTAAATATTTTATAATAAATCTTTGCTTTTTTATTAAATTTAAAAAAAATAAGTTGAATTTAAAATGACATAGTACATAAAACGAAATAAATAAATTAAATGACCATTTTCATTTTGAGTTTCTTTGATCGCATTTTATTTTATTTAATAATATATTTTTAATGTTTTAGTAACTTATTTATTTTTAGCTAATGTTATCTTTTTTTTTTAATTTCATTAAATTTTTAATTTATATCAATTTATAATTTTTTAAATTGTCTTTTCTTATAATCACAATTTGGTAAATATAGCAATAATAGTTTTAATATGACGGTAGAATAGGACGAAATTCTTGTCACCCTACCTCATACTTGCATCAGAAATAGTATTTTTTTAAGATTTCTACTTAATTAATGACTTTTATTAAAAACAAATTATACACATTTGTTGCACAATTATTTTCACAATTAATGACGGTTTTGTGTTTGTCATATGTTTAATACTTACGGCGTAATTAACAAAAAACAGGAAAAAGTGGAGGATTGAGGGCCCAAATCTTTGCGACGTCATAACTTAAAAACTACGAGAGGTAGCGAAGTTTTCTTGCTTGCACAAAATCGCACAATTATTTTCACAATTACTTACATCATTTGTTTAATCAGAAAGCAAAGGGTTTTCTTAATATTTGACAAAAACAGAGTACGAAAAATACTTCTGAGGGCCAATTTTGACCGAAGATATACAAAATACTGTAGCGTTTTGCGATAATATCTCTACGACACAATTATTGTTACGTCTGGACTTAGAGTTTGCCGTAAAGACCGATTCTGTAGTGCGCATAGTTTCTCTGTTTTAGGTGGGCTCTCAATCCTCCAATGGAGGATTGAGAGCCCAACATTTCACCTTATAACTCGCTCAATTGAGTTGCACAAAATCTGATATTAGCTGCACAATTGTTTTGCAATGCACACTAAATCAAGGTCATATTTTCATCGAGTTTAAGCAAAGTGGCCCTCACACCACACACACACTTACAAATGGCTACGCTTCGGAATTTAATTTCGCGCATTTCTTTTACGCTATTGGATATTGTAAGGATTTGCGGGTTTCATTTGTTAAAGACGTGCACAGACGCCATTTTCGAAGCACTGAATGGCTGATCTCCGACTGTACTTGATTGTAAGCTGCTGTACTAGTTGAGACTGCAATTTAATAGTGAATAATGAATAGATGAAAATTGTATTAAAATCGTAATGCTTTGATCTTTGGATCCACGTTTGTGAGATATTTTAATTCATCACAGCGTTTCTCGATTGTGTGTCTTATTTTTTGCGCGACGTGAGTTAATTGGACAGCATAAACCAACTATAATGTGAAGACCACCTTCGTTTGCCTTGTGTATGGATGTTGTATTTAATATATAATAATATAATATATTATGTATTTAGTATATCAGCCGTCTGACACCCATAGTATCTTTTATCTTTAGGTATTATAAAGAAAATTTAACTAATTGCATGGATAGTGTAATATTCATTACGAAGAGTCTTTTACACTAGAGAAGTTTAATAATTTTCCTACAGTCACAGAATAATGTATGTTTAGTTAGTAGGTACTCTATAGTGAATAAATACGCCTCCACACTACTTCCTCCGGTATCGTACACATTGGTAGCTACGGCTACGAGCGCTACGAGCGCTACGGCGTAGCAAGTCTCTGTGTAGACTGTAGAGGTGTGGTAGAGGTTCGTAGAATTATAATTCAACAAGTCAAAAAATTATAATAATGAAATAAAAGTTTAATAATTTAGATGATTATTATTGGTTTGATAGCACGCACCTACATTTTAATTTTGTTTTAAACAAAAACAAAAATTTCAAAAATATTTGTTTTATAAAATCAGTTTCATAAAAGAAGATTGTTTGTCGAACTTTTTGAAATATTTATAATGTTAACAAACTAAAGTTGGGTCACATAATAAAATTCCGTTTAACATTTTTTATTTATTTATGTAAGTACCTATAAATTATTGTTGCTGAGGCCGGTAAAGTAGAAAGATGATAAGTGAATTAAAATTCATAATAATATTGTTGTGTTAATTTTAGCGCGTAGTAAAATTACGAAAAGCAACGAGCGTTTCTCAAAATAATGGTTAAGGGTTGCCTGGTATAAATTGCCACCTCAGCGATAAGGCCGCCTTTTGTACACCTGTGTTGTTTTAATTTTGTTTCTTATATTCTCCTGTGTGCAATAAAGTATATTCTATTCTATTATTTTATAATGAAAGTATGCGCTTTCAGGCTTAGGCTATGGTGTCAAGTTTATGCTGTTGTTAAGCTGAATACAGAATTTCCAAAAAACACAATTTGATCTTCTGTAAGAGTTTATAATACGACTTAAGTTGGCTGTACAAGCGCACCCATGCGTGTCTGTTACATTAAGCAAGGCCAACCCGCCCGGGACTGTGGTGACGTCACGCGCCCCCGGCCTGTATTTATTCCGCTATTTCCGACCAAAATATTAATCCAATATATTCTGTATTGACAGTGTAACGGCGACCGCGGCGGCAGTTACCCTGCCCATAATTCACTAACTTATTTAAACTTTCCAAATTCTATTTAAAACTTAGCGGCCGGAGCCGAAGCCGGCGCGGCGTGATAAATTCCGAAAGGGAATAAAATAAACATGGCGCGTCCGTCACGTAGGATTAGTCGCCTTCTTCGCAGATTCGCGCGGATTAACAAATGAAACGCGCGCCGTAACGAAGCGGCGATTCTTTATCGGACCCCCCATTCCCCCCCGTTACCCTCCTTACCCCAGGCTCGGGGGACGCACTCGGAAAATACTTTAAAAAACAATCCGACTACAATTGAAACTTGGAACAAGTTCAAGCTCCGAGGAAATCAAGACTTCACAACTTTTTGTTTTATTAGTCAATTTGTTTCTGAAATATTAAACGATCTTCTATTCTTATTAAGGGTTTATCGTGGTGACATTTGTTTTGGAAATGTTGTTTTGTTTGCCAAAGACTTCACGGTTAAGTTTGTGATGCAAATAAATTAATGAAATATTATTGATATAGGACAGACAGAAGATAAGACATAAACAAACAGGTCTTAGTGATAATTATTGAGGAAGAATAGAATTTTCCTTAAAATAGATCCACAGAAGACAGCCAAATTGTGAACTCGCCTCGACGTCGAAAAGTGATTTGTAAAATCTTACTTCAAATAAAACTTATTTCATTTCATTTCATTTCATAGATCAGAAAGGAAGTTAGCAATGACGGCGATAAAAATAAATTATCTGTCGCACGCAAGTTATTTCCAAACGAGCGTTTTGTTACGTTTTGTAGCTATTGATGGCTGGGCTAGTAGATGATACATCGTATCAGGAAGGTATCGATTTGATCTTCGTTTTTGTTTATGTACTATTGTATTTTTGGATCAATTTATACAAACAACATAAAATTTAATAGACCATCTGTATCAGACCGTACAGTTCACTACGATGTCTATACAAGTTCAGATGGTCCAATTCTCCAAAAGTTTATTCCCCAACTGGGGACTTCTTTGAATTAACGTCGATGTAGAAAAAATATATGAATTCTACCGTTGATTAATGTTTTGTTTTTATTAAAGAATCCATCAAGAATACTACGAGCACAATATAATTAAATTTAATGAAAGGAGATATTTACAACTAATTTGTCTAATATAATATTTTAAGTGAAGGTAACATTCTTTATTTGTTTGAAATTGGTTATTTATAAAGGTCTAATGTAATGTTAATACCACCAAATCCTGCCATCAATGAATTGTTTCAGTACACATAATGAGTAGTATAAATGCCGTCATGATGTCACGACTTCTATTTTTTTAAAGAGCTGACTTTGTCTTTTGGAGATGAAGTGCCAGAAAAAAAAAACTATTTGATTTTGATTCCTAGTTGAATTGCCGTCTGATTTGCCTGTAGGAACTATTTTATCAATAAAAATAATCATTTAACGTATTCACAATATTATTATCATTTGGATCAGTGTTTCTATATTTGTTTATTCTCAAGATGGGTCAATATCTTTAGGAAGTTCTGTTTGGTATTCGATCTGATTATTTCTCATGTTGATTTTGCTTCGCTCGCCGCTGTTTTAACTTTATACATATCCTGAGATTTTTTGTTCTTCTTATAATATGTTTTATCAATAATAAATAATAATAAAATATTCATTAAAGAAACAGTTCGTTAACAGCTCATATGTGTCCCCACCGAGGGGCTCGAGAAGAAACAGTAATACTTTTAAATTAAAACAGTACAGAGCTTAATTTTGAAATGATCCACATCGGTCCCTCTTCCAAACTAGGTGAAAAACCTGTATCTTGGGACACAGTAGGTTTGGCTATACATTTTTTGTTTTGTAGGAGCGCGTTCCACAAGTCAGATTTATTTATTTGTTGCACAATCTATTTTGTCCCTTGGCCTTATTGTAGTCTATTGTAATCTAGTATCCTATCAATGTCTTTATTATGGTCACTAGGTTTATGCCACACTTTTCACAATATTATATTTCTTACTACATAGTATAATTCTTTTATTATCCAAATGTTACGTTTACTAAATTTTATTGTTTTTAGGTTTAAACGGAAAACACATATTATAGAAGAAATTAAAAGCTTAAAACTTTCGTAAGCTATTTCTTTTTCAATTTTGTTAAGAACTTGTATTTCTGTATAATTGGTAGCGTTAGATGCTTTGTTGATAAAATCTGTTCTAGACAAGTTTAAAATGAACAATCAGGACTTGCAAGAAAATGCAGGCAATATTCTTGGATCATCCTTGCATCAAATTCAATTGGATCTTGGTGTAGAGGCTTCGCGCATCTGGAGTCGCTACACGTGCTTTATACGGCGGCTGCTATAACTCGCGTTACGAGTTACGGCACGGTAGTAAACACAGCATGCCAACATCTCCCCGCATCTACTCCGCCACAGGAACGTTGTCCTTTTGTCTGCCATCCTCAAACCGCTTGTTATCGCCAAATATTTCAAAAACCAATCGGCGTTCGGCCGAATTGAATTGGAGATGGGATTTGAAGTGGTAAGAAGCGTGAAGCGCTCGCCACGTAATACCGGCGGGTGTTATTCGTCTGAATTATAAGTGGAGTGTCGGGGCTCGGGGGGTAGTGAGGGCGAGGGGCCAGAGGGGAAGCTAATCACCGCTATCTGCGCCGATCCTATTAACCCGGTGCCGCCGATCTCCCGCGAGGACAATTTCGGGAGCTGCAAGTCGATTCAATAAATTATAATGAGCTCCTTTCGCTGTGTTAGTATTCATCAGCTGCTAGAGCAGTTGATGGCGCGCGTACGGGCCGCGGAGTGCTGCCAGCTCATGCTATTTTAATTGTCTCCAAGTATTACAAGCAATTGTAAATACTATTAGATTAGGGAATGCTTGATCATTCAAAGTTCAAAGTTCAAAATGCGTTTATTCGAAGTAAGATTTTACAAATCACTTTTCGACGTCGAGGAGAGTTCACGATTTGGCTGTCTTCTGTGGAGAAGAACTCTCCGGAAGAAGCTCCACAGGCGTTGCATCTTTTCAAATTATTTTTACATAATTATTATTTTATACAATTTGATTCAATATTTTATTAACCAGGAAATTAACATACTTGACTTTTTTAATATTTTGCAATCATTTTGTAAACAATATTAGAACAGTTTGATAATACTTACTGCCGTGAATACTGTAAGTTGAAAAAACAAAAATGATCAATTTTAACCAACCACTCATTTCTAGCTTAAAGATGACAAAGTAAAATATTGAAAATATTTTGAATAGTCAAATTAATGTTACAATTTGTAGTTTTTGACACATGAATTCTGGCAGTACCGGGGCTAAGGAGGGCATGTATATAATTGCGAGAACGGCGAACTGCGCCGGTGGTGATTCACCGCCGCCGCCGCGTCGAGGGATCGCGGGGTATCGATGGCGAGGGGAACATCAAAGTTAATTTACGCCCTCCACAACCGCTCTTCACTCCAAGCACAGCCGGTTGCATCGCCGGCTCTCTTCACCTGGGAATAACTATATTTTAGGATTAATTAGTACATCGGAAAAGACACTGCAAAGTGGACAAGAACTTGTTTTGAAAATTAAAGTGGAGAACAGATTTTTTCACTCCACATTATTAGCAAAGCGGGCTGCTCTTGCACAGACTGCACCTAGCGTTTTCTTTCTCCCATTGTTTTATCTAATAAAATATCTTCTGATATTTTAGCTTTGGTAAGTACTACTTCTATTCATTATAATATTGTTTTACCTCAGAAGGTAATTATTAAAATGCGGTTTTACTGTTAATTTCCGAAGACGAAATAAGAATGATCCACTTGCATTAAAACTGTGCAATGATAAAAATAATACTATAAACTCTACAGGTTTTTTTTCAAATCCGAATAACGCATCAGCAGTATACGAGGTACTCATTTTCAATAGCATGTGAGTGTACGCTACATGAGGGGGTGTGAAAGAGGTGTGGAAGGGAACACGGATATCGTGGCAAATTGAGTTGTCACTCGATGTAATGGCGACACTCCACGCTGGGCCAGCGCTAGCCAACACGCGCCATCACGGCCCAACACGCTTGCAACCTGTCACCACGCGCCACTTCTAAACTAAATTATTGTTTAATAGTCGAGTTGGCTGTAACGATACTTGTTACTGGCCGGTTTTAAGTGGACGGTTACAGTCATTTTATTGTAGTGCTTTTTAAATTACGTGTTAATATCTGTATGACCTTCTAGTGGAGTCTGTAACAGTTGTTGCCAGGTGAATTGGGGATTACAGTTGTTGTTCATTTAATTACACAACAGATAGACATTGCTGCCCATTTCCTGATTGTATTCCTTTAGGCGCTTCATACTACACCTGCAAAAGAGATTCTAAAACGATATTTGATTCAATTCAAAACCGAGAACCACACGTATTGATTGACTAATGTTGGAACAATAAAACCAGTGGTGATTAGTGTTATAATCTTCGGAATTTGCAGTAAAAACTTAATAATGTAGGCAAAGTATCGTCCTCATTTTTTTCTTTTCTTTTATGTTGTACCGAGTGTTGCTTGGAATATAAATATCAGAGGGCGTCGAAATAAAGCTGTCATTATCGCGTGCCGTTTGCCCCTCGTGTGGTGACGTCACCCCTCGTGTGAGAGACTACATGGCACCGCCGGGATTAGCTGGATATACCCTCCAGGCCTCCGGAAATCACAGGACGTCTTCGATCGACACAAATAAGTAAAAACTATGAATAAAGGGGCTAGAAACCAATGTGAACTATTTAATTTTATTTGTAATTCGAAATATTGGTGAAAGAATCGCACCACTAATTTGAGCTCAATTCTACGTGGCCGTTAAAATATCTAAATTTAAGTTGTCTTGTCTCTTTCACGTTCTTAAGAACGAAATGGGACAGGTGCCTACATTTAGACACGTCAAACATCGATTTTACGCGTAATTTAGCAGGAATTTAAAAACATCCCGACTAAATTAAGCTGAATTTGACAGCTGCGCTGCTTATTTTAAATATCATTCATTTAAAATTAAATTAATTCTTCTTGCCATCCTTTTCGATTCCCATATGAATGAAAGAGACCAACAATTTAAATTTAGCGATTTTAGCGGCCACGGCAGAATTGATACCATTGTATCAAATCTTCTATTTTGTAGGATTATTCCCTACATAGTTGTTAATAGTCTATGTGTGATGCTTCCAATCAGATGCTCGTGCGTTCCGACTTTTCAAACTCAATATTTATTTTGCTTTCATTTCGTCTACATTTTCCCTATATTCGTGGCGGCAACCCTCACCCTACTATCGCGAAGGGGAACGACTCATCGAGCTAATTCATTTATACGTGTTCATTCTGTTTGCCATTATAATACCTTCAATGATTTAACAATATTTTTGTGAAATCAAATTATATGCCTATTTGTATAAATTATGTTACTGAAAAGCCATTAACGAATGAACAGATTACATAATATTGTAATACCAAATTTCAACTGGAAGCCGCGGCGTTAATCGTATCGGATGGATCGGTCGCGTTGCGAATTGTGAGTTTGGTTAGTTGAGCAGCTGAGCCGCATAACAATATGCGCGCGGTCGCGGCGGCCGTTCACTCGGATAATGAACAGTGGAACAATACTGCTAGCAGCTAGCATAATTGCACTGTATAGCCTAGCAATGGCCCAAACGCACTGCTGATGGCAAGCGCTGGAATACTTGTAGTTTTTATACTACTCACGATTTCATATACAAACACACCCTACTCTACGTGAGTATTGGTTTTGTCTAACAGAGTTATTAAGATAAAAATAGACAGCACATAGTGTGATACAATACAATGAGCGATGAAGATTATGGTTTACAGACGGACAATCACTAAACAAACCCTAAATTGAAAGCTATTTGAGTGAATTAATTTATGTTACAGGTTTTAGTATTTCTGACATGAAGGGCACGGTTTGAGCACAGTAATATGTAGTAAAACAATTTTATTTAAAAATATAGTGAATTTTTACATTATGAAACAGCAATAACTACGTCCCTTTAGGCGAGGTAGATAATACGATATACAATACCTATTGTAGTGAGGCGTTAGTCACAGTTTGAAATGTAATTACTGAGAACTAAAGCGAATAAATAGTTTTCAACAAATAACTTATTATATTATCCTGAAGACTTGCCTTTAGAGTGTAGTTGTAAGGAGCGAATTAGCGACAGCGCAGTGGGCCAGTGGGCGAGCGAGTGGCTTACCGAGTCACCGCGTAATCCATCCGTATTACTACATGCCGCTATTACTTACTGTGGCTCACTTTGTACTCGCACACTTGACGAATGACTGATTGCAGCCAGTCTATCATCGGTTAAGCTCTAGGCGTCATTGTCTGGGTTTCGTGGGTTTGCGCGTCTTATCATTATAGCAACAAAGTGTTACCTATATACTCAGTACTCACACACATCCCATCAGATGCGATCGTAAACTGTCAATCAATGTCAATCAATCTCAACCCGAATCGGAATGAGTAAGGTTTAAAAAATAATAAGCCTTGTGTGATTTGGTTGACTTCACTTACAAATTTTTGCACGGGTATTCAAACTGTAATATACTTCAAAACAAAACAACTACGAGCATATACGCTAATAAAGCTCTGACCGTTTCATAAACATAAACAATCACTTGCCGTTCGTGTATGAATAAGTGCAGAGTTACCTACACATGTGTAAACGGTTAAATTAATAAAAATAAATTGTAAGTATGCAAGCTACCATTTTTATCATTTACCAACTACCAGTAACAGCACCACTTACACATTTTTTGTTTAAATTTTAAATGAATATAGTATGTACCTAGTTTGAGTTTAGGAACTATTTTTTTTACATTAACTTCTTTTTTATACTTGTCATTTTCACACTTAAACTTGGTCAATCAGTCAGTCGTTCGCCAATATGAAACATTACTCTAATAATTTTTTATATTATATCTACGTTTCACTCTATACTGTTTGCTATTCCGTTAGATTAGATAGTAACCGTTATGTTAATAGTCACTAAAGACTGAAATAAAATAGATGGAGGAATAAGATAATCCGAGTGGTTTGTAGAGGATAACGCTGATGGCCGGAGGATGAGCGAGATTGCACCGTGGGTCTTTAATTGCACCGAGGGGGGGGAGGGATGCGAGCTGCAATTACAATGAGATAATCATTCCAACTTACTGCCATTCGGGGATTTCCCGGCGACATAGCAATTACCGACCGGGAGTCAAACCTGGTAGACGCGAGCGCTGCCAACTCGCTACAATTTTCTTATCCCGTTTCAAAGGGAACGTCCTCGCTAATTTGCGAGCTACTAAATCTTTCTTAACTATAGCTGAGAGGAGAGTGTTTTATTCAGCAGTAATCTTAAGATCTCGCTGGAGTTTTTATTAGGGGGTGTTATATAAGGTATCGTTGACCTGGCCCGGTAAGTCCCGGTACAGTCCACGCCAGGTCACTTCACTCCAGGTACATTCGTAAACTGCGCTCTCATACCAACTAATAAACTATCGCCGTTTGAAGTGAAACTCTCCCGAGAGGTGGCCTTTTTATTTTTATATTGGTGTTATAGTTAATGTTATCCGTTTTTATAACTATTTCAACTTTCTGGTTTGAGAAAACTTTATGTTTTTTAATTTACTTTCGTATGATGAATATTATTTGAAAAATATCTGAGTTAAGTATCAAAGTTTATCATCGAAAACACTTTTACTCTTACGTTTTTTGTTGCTAAGTAAAACAAACTTTAATTAAAAATTTGAAAGCTAAAAGGTTAACGACATTGTTTGCCAGAAACCATTACAGCCGGATGTTGTTAGGATCAAGGCACCCACACTAATCCCTAAATTAATTAAGTCAGCAATGTATTTTTCTTGTACGCACGACATAGAACTTAAAATATGGGTAAATGGTATTTTGGCTTATCAAAACATTCGTGTAGAGGCTAGTTTATGTACCCAGTACCGCTCTTTTCTTACGGTCTAGCTGAATTCTACCTCCATTTCTTTGCTAGTCGACCATAACAACAAAAGACAAATTCAAATTCAAAAATATTTTATTCATCATAGGTTTTAAAAAAAACACATAATGACGTCATATAAGAAGCTAAAAAGCTTTGGTCAAACAAAGACCGACTCTTGTCTCAAACGAATGTACAAGTCTAAGCAATAAAAAAGAAATCAAACAGCCTAAATTTAAATAAAACAAAAAGTGAGCTCACTGTTATATAACTAATGATTAAATAATTTTAAAAAATCAGCAGAATCTTGGACTTAACCTTTGACTTTCTGTTAAAATGGTAGTAAATATGTGTGTCTTTAAAATTAATGAAGATGGCTAACGAGTAGAAGGCTATATAAATATTATGAAAACTGAAATATCTTTAATTAAAAATATGATATAATGAAGTAGGTATCGCTCAGCCGGCGCCAGTTCGCTGTCGAGTGTCGGTTTAATTCGGCCGCGCCCGCGCCGCCGCCGCCGCCCCCGAACAAGAAAACCATTAACGTTTTTGCGGAGACGTCGTCGCCGCCGCAACGCCACGGTACCAGTACCTTATATTATTGCCGCGCTTGAGGGAAATACCTCTTTAATTAACTAACGCGGTAAAGTGCGTGTTCTTACGTTACTGATGACGTCATTAACATTTAAAGCCGCGTAGGAGGAGACGTTAACAAATTATTTCCACTATTGTTTCATACTCGAAGTCTGATGATGTCGACTGCGTGACAGATTACAGTGCACATAATTAATTAATCACTGAATAAAGATACCTCTACAGAATTATTAAGATTTTAAACGGGATATTTACCGTGAAAGTTTTAAAAAGTATATACCTCTACAGATATTAAGTATTTGGGTTTATCGTACCTTCCGAGCAGCCTTTAACTAGATTACATGTTTATTTTGCTGTAAAAAGGGCCGAGTGTGGCCATTCCTCTCTGGTGTACAGTAGCTAGCACACGCGACTGCACACTCGTACTACAACATTCACCCCTACTGCAACGGAATAAAGGTTGTAAAGGTCAAAATGTCCAAATGCATTTAATTTTGCTGGTTACTATACAATGAACCTGATTTAGAAGAATTTTGAGATAAAATAAAATCTACGCCTACGGCATGATTAGCCACAGAATACAGATGAGGTTTATTTTTATTTTATTTGGTTTAGCTTTATTATAAAGCGACGGTTTAAAATAATAAAGTTTCAATGTGCCTACTGTTTGTCAATCAATAAATTACATCTGTCTCTACTCTACATTAAAATTTATATTTAATTCATCATTCAAATTATAATCTTCTTCACTACGAAATATCAAAGGCTGTATAGTATAGGTTAAGAACTCAAGACCAAAATCTCCAATTGTACGTAGTGAAATTGTAATAAAAAAGGCAAGTCTTTGAATGATCCCTCATCATAACATAACATCAAATTACGTTCCTGCGTGTGGAAATAGCCACACTATTATTTTCTTACCGCGCCGTGATACAGTGCGATACACGGTTCTTTAATTATTCAGGTTAAAGTTAATTAGCTCGATATACACTTAGAAGAGTTTATTTTAGGGTCGCGTGGACTACTAATTTTATATATAGGACAAAAAGAAAATATTATGACTGTTTATTTTTTTGCTGTCCATATTATAAATTGCTACTTGGCTCGACATCGAATACTTACGTGTAGACTTCAAATTACACGAAGATGAACTAATCGATTAAGAAGCAACGGTTCACCGTTACGCCACAGACGTTGTGTAAGCCTCAGTATCTTGGCACATAAATTATAATATTTTTTCTTATATTCCTTTTGGCAGATAGGGTATATCGGTAGCATAATATATTTTTATCTTCATTCCTTCAAAAGATGTTTGTACTGGTACATAAAGCAATTTGAGATGTCAGTAGCAATAAGCGAGCGAATGCGAACGATACCTAGTACGCCGACGGGATGGCGGTTGCTTCATTATCTGTCTTATACCCTCATTCGGATGTTCGAGTGACCCTCACATGTCCTCAGGACGACTTGTATTTCACATCCATAATGAGTTCGTGGAAACTGGAACAAATTTGAAAAGGTCCTCCAGGAACCATTCAGGACTTAGACCCTCTTAGTGTAAGCTCATCATCAATAATTTAAGCGTCGTATTTATCAAAATATAAGTAGTTTGATCAGCAAGAAATATATAGATTTTAGCTATTCTGCCGCTACTTCACGTACAGTGTTTTAACATTGGAAATGTCTTTTCGTTCCCTCCAGTATATGACCCGATTTTAAAGCTCAAAAGACTCGTACGTATTCCCAAGAACTGATGGTGTAAAAATAATTTATTTGAAAAAGTCAAAAACTAAAACGGACCAAAATTGTAAAAAAAAATCTATAGAAATAAATAAATTTTAAAAGTTTATTCAAAATTAAATGAGTAAATTACAAAAATTAAAAACAATAAACTATAAAACTAAACAACAATATACAAAAACAAAAATAAAATATAAAATTCTTAACTTAACAATATTTACAATAACACCTAATCAATTTAATCAAAGAGCCCACCCCTTGACACTCCGGGCGCGAAGGTGCCCATAACGCTGGCTGCATTGCCACGTTGAATCGCTATGGACAGCCTTTGCGCCAGGAATGCCCCGGAGCGGACGTCAAATCCTTTGTCTACCAGACGACGGCCGATGTCCCTAACTAACCCCAAGGCCTCAGTTGCCCACGGGCCTCCCGTCTCAACGGCAAACGGGACAAAGTAATATGCACGCTCCAACAAAGCATACTTTGTGTGTTTGTGTTTAGCGGCTTCTTCTGCAGCTGAACCTGCTGCCTTAATGGTTTTGGATAAATGAGACGGTGCGAAGGTGCTTACGCAGGTTGCATCCCACAGCAAGCATCTTCCTTTCTGCCATGGGACTAACGTAAGGCCGTCGGGCCTTTTCCCATCGGTGCGACTGAGTCCTGGAGGTTCGAGGGTACACGGCACGTTTGCGGAGATGAGTGCTCGACGCAATATATCATTTAGAGAATGATGTCGTGGGAACCTACCAGAACACTTGGCACAGCTCAGGGCATGATGGCCGTCAGCCTCTACATTTGAACCACAGACGCACTTGTGTGGTTCGCAAACCTTCGATCCCAAGCGGAGCGCCACAGCAATCCTCAGTGAGTCGCCATCGAGGAGGGTGCCAATGTGTGGAGAGGGCAACGCGTGAAGCCAAGCTCCTGACTCGGGTCTAGAAGCCGCCTTTAGCCGGGCCAGATTTACAGATGTAGCATCTTCAATTAAGTGCTGAAGTGCATCCTTTGATGAGGCTGCATCCCAGAAGCGTTGAAGGTGTGGGCGAACTGGCACACTCAGACTGAGATTGGACCAAGCGCATAAGGCGTCAGACACAAACGGCAGTCGAACCACGTCACCCTCTTGAGAGATAATACTAGTGACAAGACTCGCAGATCCATGTGCCGACGCCAAGAAAGCTGGCAAACCCACATCTTTAACGCGCCGAATTCCAAGACCGCCAAGCCTGATTGGAAGAGTTGCCTGGTTCCATTGAGCGTCGCTAAGCTCTACGTTGACAATACTTTCCAGAGTGAGCTTCAGTACGCCGTCTAGATTAGACACTTCATCCGGATAAAGCCAAGTGGGGCTAGTTCGCAGCAGGTAGGATACTTTAGGAGCAGACAAGCACATCCTCAACAAAATAAGAGCTACATGTGGGGAAAGGCTTTTCAGACGATCGTGTGCTTTCAGCAGTGTCGATGTCTTTGCTTCCAGGGCCACGGGGATACCCTGAGGAAAAATAGGAGCTCCTAGAAGGTCCAATGAATAATCCTCCATTTTCCGCAGACCCGGGATAAGATCTTCGAAAAGTGATAAGTGTGCCTGTCCCACAGGTCCACATGCGTAAAACTCACACTTCGTGGTGTTGATCTCTAGGCCTAGCTCTCGTAGTCTTGGGAACAGATATTTAATGTCACTTTCTACAACCTCAGGCTTTCCACCGATCGTACCATCGTCGAGATACCACACATTAAGTGGTGATTTGAGATTCGCAATTATACTCTGGATTGCAAGGCTAAATGACAGTGGGCCAAGGGGATCACCCTGCTGGGCACCAACCTGAGAAGATATTAAAGTTTCTTCGTAGTAAAGATTAGAGGGCACAGAATAAACTTGATAAAGGAATGGATATAAAGTTGGTATTTTGGCGCTGACTTCTGAAAGAAGCACATCCCTTTCAATGCTGTTAAAGGCATTTTTTATGTCAAGTTTCACAATAAGACAATCGGCGTGTTTGGGATCCATGATAAAAGTGCGCGTCGCATGAATAGCTGCCTCGCAACCGAGCCGCGTGCCAAAACCCAGTTGATGCGGTTGTAATTGAGCCGCCATTGCCTCTCTTACCGCTTGACAGCCTAGTTTAGCCGTCAGGCGACGGAAAGTGTTTCCTACGGCTATAGGGCGGATACCTCCATCTTTTTTATTAAGGGCGCATAATGTTGCTCCATACATATACGGGCAAACCTCTAAATTTAGCTGACCACTGAGTAGAAAATTACACAAATTAGTCATGCACTTACGGAGTCGTTGGCCGTTATCTCCAGCGGATCCAGACGTAAGCTCTTTGATGTGGGCAGGCCTAATACCATCCAACCCTGACGAAGATCCATTATAGAAAGAGTTTAACGCATTCACTACGTCCTCTTCTTTAAAAACAAGGGCGGGTATTGAGCGATCAGGAGGCGGTGGAAATGAAAGTGGGCGGGAGGGCGATGGGTGTTTGGATTGGAGCGTAGTCAGTGTTTCTGGACTATTTTGGGCAATTGCATCATCTGACATAAGCAAACGTACGGCACCGCGTAAGTCCCCTTCATGTACCTTAGCTTCTATTTTCTTAGACACGGGCGTCGTATTATGAAACAGAGGAACATCCAATACGACTGGGCAACTAGATTCTATATTGCACTTCACCTTCGCAGTAAGCGTATTTTTTCCCTCTTTTTCTGGGACCCTCAAAGCAGTAAACGCAAAGGATAGAAGTAAAAACCAGTCATCTGTGTCATTAGTATTAAGGCATTTATCAATAATATCGCATAGCCTACCAGCCGCCAGGTTTCTGGCACCTTTTGGTATGTGATGTAATACCCTGACCGACTTTTTGAGAGCAGGTAAATTTTCCAGACGGTGTCCAGGTTGTGTCGAGCCAAAATTCGCCGGTCTATCTGACGACGAGGCGGCGTCACAACTGTGTGGTTGTGTTTGACTTTGTACTAAACCTAAGTTCTTATGTTTATGTCCTATATGTACATTAAGCCCTCTAGAGGAAGAAAAAACCCGAGAAGACCCTGGGCAGTAGGGACATGGCAGTCCAGCTAAATTATTCATATGTCCTAACTTTACCTAATAATAATGGCTTAAGACTATTAAATGACATTATTTACAATACCATAAACTATTGTAATGAGTACCTATAATAATATGACTTCTTTTCTTTCAGTCTAAAGATGGTTCTAGTTCGAAAGTCACTGTTGTTTTAAGACAAAAGAAAGCGCAGCGCGATGTCGGTAGCGTCACTGGCGCATGGCGGCGGCGCAACGGCAGCGGTCGCGGTCTTGTCCTGCCTGCTCGTCATCGCCGTCTGGGTCCCAATCAGTTTTTAGCAAAGATCTAAGCGAAGTGCGGCTTTTTCCCACCTCCCTGGTTTTAGTAGGAAGGATATTTCGATGCATCTGATTATCCTTCCTTGTCATTATCGTCGCAAATTTGTATGTAGCAAGGCCAGCCAGTATCCAATAAGCTCATGTCAAGTTAAAATCCGACCGTCCGCCTCTATACACAAAACAGCGCAAGTCGATCTATTTTTACGGTCTTGGCAACACAGAGAGTAGTAGTAGTGACGCGCGAATTTGAAAATAAAACCCGTAACGGACTAGATTGTTAGGTGGTGATTGTTTATTATTTATGGATGAAAAGTTAAATTATCACTTTCGTTTCACAGTTTATGTAGTTATGAACTATGTAGTAAAACTAGATAAGTCACTTTTGCTTTATAACACTCATATTCACACTTTGGAAGACATTTTCTACCAAAATCGAATTGTTGATTATAACGTCATTTATACTGCACTACAAACTAAGATAACGATTTTGCACAGTATTTAGGTGAAGACGGAACTATTAATAACTAATTGTTAAGTCAAAAATGCATATTAACATTTTTTTGGGAATTAATTTATCCCGCGAAACAACTTATCAGCTGGGGTTGTCAGCTAAAAAAAAAAAAAATAAATAAATTGTAGAACAAATCTTTGGACAATTGAATCAGCTATAATTTGAGCCTAAGATAAAGTCGATCGGGTTAGAAATTACGTTGTACCTTATCCTTTGTGAAAATAGTCAAAAAATCAGAGCGAAATTTCCACATTACAGATTCATTTCCAATGTGCTCGATAGTCGTGTGATTCACGAAAACTGTGTATTTTTTGTCTGTTGTACATAAATGGACCAAAAACTGTTTCAGAAAATGTCGAACCCTTTTCTGCATTACTTTACAATTTCAGAGATCTTAATTTTAGTGGAGTTGATGGTCTGGTCAATGACGAGATTGAGTAATGGCATTCTTTACATATATAATACAAAAATAAAAATGACATAAAAAGTTTGTTCCCCTAGCAAGCAGTAAGCGCCTCATGTGGAAGGGGTAACACCGTCTCCTCTTTTGTCAAACTATAATGTCGCTGCCTTGAAGTTGACGATGTTCTTACCACTCGCTGGGGGTAAGGGGGGAAGGATTAGCGGTGGATTTAGGAACATTAATCCGAATTAGTTCTGTACGAATGTGTCACGTGACGATGCCTGTAAGCTGCTCAATGTCCCCGTCTCACTCAGCTCTATAGGTATACTTGTAACTACACGCCAAACTTCGAAGGTTGTAATATAACTAAAGAGTTGGTTGTTATTTGCTATTATTTGATGATGGTAGCTTCATATTGTTTGTATTCACCTTATGAAGGAGCCATATATCTGTAGTAGGTGTCTTTGCTGTGGACAAAATATTTTGAATACTTTTCTTGATAAAAATAGTAAAATTTTAGGCTCTAGCGTAATAAAATTTTTAATTGATATAAGTCAATAAAAACCCCTTATCAAGATTATCGAGAAGAGCGAAATCTTCGAAAAAAATAGTTAAGATTGTTGCCTAAAAACCTGAAATCTGATGATTTATAAACTTCGGCCATGCTGTTGATAGGTTTTTTAAATATTTTCTTAAAATATACATAATTATAATGATACATAGTTAAAAAAACTAAAAAACACGCTTCCTGTCCGCCACCTTGGACGTCCGCCATATTGGATTTAAGTCACGTGACTTTTTTTTTCGTATTCCTGACAGCAAACCCTTTCATTTGATACCCATATCATGGGGGTGGATTTCAAACAGCCAGTTCGCCATCTTAGGGAGGCCGCCATATTAGATTTGTAATGACGTTTCTTAGCTAGTCATGTATTGTCATCAGAACTCAGAGCGTGTGCAAAATTTCATCCTAATCGAAGACCAGGAAGTGGGTCAAATTAAGATTCCAAGATTTTTTTAGATACAATAATGGGAAGGCCGCCATATTGGATTTGTAATGACATTTCTCAGCTAATCATGTATTGTCATCATAACACAGAGCGTGTGCAAAATTTCATCCTAATCGAAGACCGGGAAGTGGGTCAAATTAAGATTCCAAGATTTTTTTAGATACAATAATGGGAAGGCCGCCGTATTGGATTTGTAATGACGTTTCTTAGCTAGTCATGTATTGTCATCAGAACTCAGAGCGTGTGCAAAATTTCATCCTAATCGAAGACCGGGAAGTGGGTCAAATTAAGATTCCAAGATTTTCTTACATACATAGTTACAAGTGAAGCTAATAAAATACATAGTTTAAAAAACTAAAAAACACGCTTCCTGTTCGCCACCTCGGACGTCCGCCATATTGGATTTAAGTCACGTGACTTTTTTTTTCGTATTCCTGACAGCAAACCCTTTCATTTGATACCCATATCATGGGGGTGGATTTCAAACAGCCAGTTCGCCATCTTAGGGAGGCCGCCATATTAGATTTGTAATGACGTTTCTTAGCTAGTCATGTATTGTCATCAGAACTCAGAGCGTGTGCAAAATTTCATCCTAATCGAAGACCGGGAAGTGGGTCAAATTAAGATTCCAAGATTTTTTTAGATACAATAATGGGAAGGCCGCCGTATTGGATTTGTAATGACGTTTCTTAGCTAGTCATGTATTTTCATCATAACTCAGAGCTTGTGCAAAATTTCATCCTAATTGAAGACCGGGAAGTGGGTCAAATTAAGATTCCAAGATTTTTTTAGATACAATAATGGGGAGGCCACCATATTGGATTTGTAATGACGTTTCTTAGCTAGTCATGTATTGTCATCACAACTCAGAGCGTGTGCAAAATTTCATCCTAATCGAAGACCGGGAAGTGGGTCAAATTAAGATTCCCAGATTTTTTTAGATACAATAATGGGGAGGCCGCCATATTGGATTTGTAATGACGTTTCTTAGCTAGTCATGTATTGTCATCAGAACTCAGAGCGTGTGCAAAATTTCATCCTAATCGAAGACCGGGAAGTGGGTCAAATTAAGATTCCAAGATTTTCTTACATACATAGTTACTTAGAAGTGAAGCTAATATAAAGCGTGTAAAAAGAGTAATTAATATACTAACCTAACCAAACCATACTAATATATATAAGAGGAGGAAATGACTTGATTGTTTGGTTGTTTGCATTGAATAGGCACCGAAACTACTGAACCGATATTTATAAAACTAGGCACAAAGATAGATTAGACATTGGAATACCTACCTACCATAGGCTACCTTTTCCTGCGGAAAAATGTCTCATTTCCACGGGAAGAACTGCCAATGCGGGCGGAGCTACGGCGGAAAGCTAGTATTAGTTATTTTTCGAGTAAAAGTTGTCCTTTGTAATATAATCTACTTTGCAGAAATTTTAAGAAAAATATTAAAGATATTAGAATTTTTAGTAATATGATCCTACACAAGTCCTACACCATTCTGTCTCCATCTCTTTAATTATGTAAAAACCAAATTATTTTTGGAGTAAATATTCTTTTAATGATGAGTAAATATTGCAATATTGTTAGAAATTGCCTCTGTTATTTAAGGGAGAATATTATATATTTGTTAATGTTGATCAATAGAAACTTAGTTTCATAAGTAACTCTTGGTGTGTCATAAGATATATTTAGTTTGTTTGATTGTCGTGCCCAACAGAGGTCATAATTTGATACTTTTATGGAAGCAATAAAGAATTTGAATTTGCCTCCGGGTTTGTATAAACAAATCATAGCTTTCGCTTTGAGACGTACAGGGTAATCATGTCATGACATTACGTGAAGTTATTATATCTTGTTACTATTACACTGCACCGCTCGTTCTGTTGACGCTAGGTGGGATGTAGCGCATTATCTGCATTTGTTGATGTGGCGACGACATCTCGAGAGACGGCGGAGTTGCGACTGGGCAGAGGTACGTTTGGCCTGCAACTACTACAAATATCCACGCTTTCATTTCAATACATTTAATTATTCATACAGTACCGGATCATCACAGGCTGCTTAAAACCGACCCCGGTTCAAATGCTGCATCCGCTTGCTGGCATAGCTCCGCCAGATGTGCGTAGAAGCGCAGTGAGTGCTATTGAGAGAGCTAGGTTGGAAACGGACCAAAGAAACCCACCCAATGTACAATTATTCCCCTGTGCCGCTAAGGTTTAAAAGCCGCAGGAGCTTCTACAAATGCGTAGCTCCGATCGAAGGTGAGGCATCCCAATTTAGACGCGATATAATGGCGGGCGCGGAGCTCGCTGCCTTTCCCGTTTGTTACACTCTCGGAAGCCATCGACATGACAGAAGAAGAAGAATACAATTATAGGTACTATATACTGGGGTGGCAGAACAAATGTATGAGATTACTTTATATGATGTTAGTTACCTTTTTTGAAACAAACTCATATTTCAAATAATTTGTTTTTTACTAAATCTAACTCTATTTTAAGCTAAATAAAATTATTTTTAGTAAATTACTGCAGGTGAAAAAGTACCGTAACGATTGATTTCATAAATTTTAGAAATGAAGATTTAACTTTTTTCTTTTTACACAATATTAACAAGTGTATCCTACTCCTCGTTTCTAGCAATTTCCATTTATTATTTTGTTAGATGATTGTGCTTGTTCGCCAAATTGTTATAACACAAAGATCGTCATACTTCGGAATAGTAACCCTGATATGGTTTAATCGCGCAGTTTTGCATTGAGACCAAAGGAACTACTACTAAATTACACCAACTTTGTAAGAGGAGGGTGGGGGGGGTATCGCTATCTCCGTAATGTGATGTAGTGTATGTGGAGGGGGAGTGGGGGATAGTGAGTTGTGAGGTAAATAATCACCGCGGGCGTCGCGTCGGATAATGACTCGCGTATTCCTTCGCGAGATTCGCAAACACCTGCGCGGAATAGTTTTATTTTATTTAAAATATATGTCCAAGGAATAATGCAACGGCTGGTTTTTACAAAGCTTCAGGAACTGAGTAAAAGGTACAATTTTTTAAATTCCGTATAAAATATTTAATGAAATTGCCATGTTTCAATAATAACGTACTTAAACTTTCGTAAAATTATAGTAAAATGTATATACCAATATGTTGTATTTCAAGGAATATTCCTTGTTGTACGAAGTCGTATCATGGATAAAACAGTCAACCAACTTACCTTCTGGGCTATCAGCTTGGAGGCGAAAGAACAACAGATTTTTATGAGAACTGATAATCGCGGAAATAATTTGATGCAGTGCAGTAGTGACTAACTTGAAGCTCACAATAGCAAAAAGCATACACAGTTCATATCACAGTTCATTGCCAAGGTTATTAAAGCGTTTAAACTAAATATTTTTTGAAAATGCATAAATGTTTATAATAGAGTCTAGAGCTATACAGGAACGCTTTGATTAAAAACGCTGCTCTGTAAATGTAAATACAAATATTGATCAATACCATATAAGTTTTATATTAGCGTTTGTTCAATTTTCCAATATCGTAGCTCCGCTTGATCTAGGAGAGGGTCCTGTTTACCTTCTGGGCTTCAAGTTCAGGAATGGCGTAAAAACCTGTACCACCCTCGTCAAACCCACAGGTCCTCAGGTCCTCAGCTCGCGGTGTGTTAGTGACCGCTATATAATAGCAACTGGATATCGTGTTGGGGCAATAATTATCCTATTCTGTTTGATCTTATAGATAAATTATTTTTATTAGAGATATTTACGTACATATTATTTTTCCAAGTTTTATTTAATTAATTAATTTTGATAGGGATATAAAATATGATTTATAATAAAATAAAATAAAATTATCACAAACAAATGAAATGCAAAATAATAAAATTTGTAATGAATATAATTAATTACCTTGAAAAATTATTAATAACCGTAAAACACCCAACACATACCTAGTGGTAGTGCTCATGAAATTAAACATCTTTCCCTAAGAAACATAATAATATGTTAAAATCTCAAAAAAAAAACACAAGTTCAATTTTAATTTTGAGATTTCAACCATGTTCCTTAAGGAAAGTTGTTCATTTTTTATGAGTACCAACACTTTGTTACGGATAAACAACCAGCTAAATTTCACGGTGTTTGTGGGGTGTTCTATGGCAAGCGATTGTAAGAATATTATATTCTTCAGTTGGAATCTGACGAGTAAATTTTACTAACATCATTCAAATAAAATTTTTCTTTTGTGATATATGTAATAACAAAAAATAAAAAATAATTACGAGGTTTGTCCAAAAATAATTTTAATATGACCAAACAATGAATATTTTATCGGACTCCATCACTTTCGTGTTCCGAAATATTAAACTCTCGTTCCATATATTGATGTAAGTTTCCAAGCACTAGGCACTAAACTGAAGCACTAAACTTAGTGTATGTTGGCAAGTGGAAGTTAGTGGGAGGATCGCGCCACGCCGCTTGCCGCTCGCTGCTCGTCTTAGACAGTGTAATAAGGTGTGACGTCACAACGCGGTCTCGTGACGTCACTATAAGCATAGCACAGGGCTTAGAGCAACGCCGGCCTTCCGTAATATACAATTGACAGAGGGGTAATGTGTCGTATGGCTACTCCCTTCCGGTACGGAAGGCCCGCGTTGCTCTAAGGCACAGGGTAACGCCGCCGGCTAAAGCACAGTTTGGCAACTTTTACTGCTCGGTTATGATAATTAATTATTCTTTGTGGGCGGTTTTCACGATATCGGTGTTGTATTGTTTATTTTTATTGTTATTTGTATTATAATAACGACGCTTTGCCTGTAGAGTAATGTGTGTAATTTATTATGTATATGTATGGGTTGTGATCAGAAGGAGACAAAGTTGAATTGAAATAAAATTAATAAGTATTGTTTGTTACATTTTTTTTCTTACTTTTTCCAGCAGATAACGTCTATTTACGTATCGCTTATCATCATTTTAACATTTCAGTTAACTTTTAAAGGGTGAAAGTATTGATAATTTTAGTAATAGACGAGGAAAGAAATTTAAATATCGCTCTAGTTTTTGACGTGAGAGGCAAATCTTGTAACAAGTTGCTTATAGTGATTTTCGGGGCTTTTGGACATCGCTGAATCCGAAAATCGCATTAGAAGTTTGAAAAATTACTCCTTGTACCTGAAAACCAAAATGGCGGCCAAAAAAAAGAAAGAAAACATGCCATGTGGGATATCAAATGAATGGGAATCATAAAATAGATTACAAATATTCTATTTACTAAGTGTTATACAGGTCAAGTTTTAATATTGTTACACAAATTATTCTCATTAATATCATGTAAAATAAAAACATACATCATTGGGTTAGCGCGGCGATACGTCACGGGTTTAAACACCAATAACATCTTGGTGCAGCTTCAATTAGGACACCCCCTTCCTCTGAAACCGTCCTGCCTCCCCCTGTACTAAGCCTTGTTCAGTACTTGGGAACTAGTAGCAACACTGTACAATACATTACAAGCCTTTACAAATTGTAAAGTACACTACTACCACTCACAAAAGTCTATTATAATATAGTTCACAGCTTGACCAAGGTCTCTGCATTAGGAGAATCATGTTACTATAATATCCACGCTTAGCGGGCGGATTCGTTATTTACATAAGTGAAAAAGTAATAAATTGTAACAATAATAAATAATTTATTAATTTTTACCATAGATATCCGATCAGTGGCTCAAGTCATCGGAGAATTAGACCACACACAAACCAGGGTGGACTGGTAAAATTAAGCTTTTGAATTCCTACGTACCCTCAACATATAAATTTAAATTCTTTATCGTTTATTATTTATAATTTTCTAAAAACGTCCATGTTCTAAATTTTAGCTCTACAACCTCTTTGTTTTTGTATGTCGCTACCAAAATATTCAGATAGGCTGGAATATTTTTGAATTCAGGGCAAATTTACATGACTAACGTTTTATCAGATAAACCTATCGTATGGTTTTCCTAAAGCAAACAACATCGTATATAAAGTAATGCTTTCATTTGTGAGCACAGAATATTTTCTCAAGTAAAATAATTATTTAAACTCAGACTAATTTATCTGTCACAGTAGGTAATGTTTACTTCTAGCCTTAGACGTACTCATGAATATTTATCATTGCCTTGAGCTAACGTGTCTATGTCTAAGCAAACATTAGATGCCCTAACAATGAGTTCGAATTCATCGGTAATGTTGACAATGAGGCTAATAGTAGAACATAACTCTATACTTAGCCGCCCATCTCTTGATTTACTTACAAAACATCTGAGCATCTGAAACGCGCTTCAGACGCAGTCCTCAGTCCGTGTATCTCGAGCCTGTACTAGCTGTGTCCCCTCCCCCCTGCTGCCCCCTTCCCCCCTACTGCCTCCTCCCTCCCGCTCCCCGCTCCCCGCGCCCCGCTGGCCCGCAGTGCGACATTCGCCCGCCGCCCGCTTCCGGATTGATGCCGCCGTACTAACACCAATATCCTATCCCGGTTCGAGCCCCGGGCGAGGTATTCCCTATTTGTTTATTGAATAATGACCACTTCTAAAGCAATTTTGTTTACGATCTAATAAAAAAATTACCCGAACTTGGATACGAAACATTCCGATAAAATTGACATTATATATTTAGACACATTTTTAATAATGAAGATACAGTATTTCTTAACAATAAATCATAAAAAAATACTAAAACAAACCTTATAAAAGTCTGTAGTCCGTTTCGTAGCCGTAGCCGCTACGCCGTAGCCCGTCTACGGGTTGCTACGAGTGCACAACTTTTGCCCGGCCATTAATCAAACATTTCGTTTACGTTTGTGTTATTTATGATCGTTGTTTTAAGTCATTTATATTTTTACTTGCTGTTTGTATGTGACTTCTCTCGGAAAGTTACTGAATTTAATTAAATTATTTTTTTAATTGACTAATCTGAATGTACAGGTACCTAGTAAATACATCTTGCTTTAATACTCACCCTTGATTTTTTTAGTTTGGGTATCTTTTATCTCCTTCTTCCACCATACTCCGTATTTAAATCAAAAGCGACTTTTTCTTTTTCAAAGAATATATTCAATATACATGAAAAAGTCGCTACCAAGCAAATGAGTCTCAAATTACATGTACATGTATGTGTACCATTATATTTGTCAAAACACTGACGACATAGTTATACCTTTTTTCGAGATCCATAAATCGTTAGGAGTTGTTTTGATGAAATCAGAAACCTTTTGTTTTGAAGTCGACCTCAGTTGGTTTGTAAGATGAAAAGAAACAATGTCGTAAGAAACAGATACAGCATCAAAGCTTGGCGCAGATCTGAAACCTGAACCTTTTGTTGCTAACCTCTGACAATCTTGGGAAACAATTTTGTTATTTACTTTATGTTGCTTCAAATGTCCTACATTATTTACGATGTTTTGTTATAAAGCAAGCGATGGAGTAATACCAAATTATTTATTCAGCATTTTATGTGAAAAAAGTGTGTATGTATTTGGTATAGCAATCAAAAGATATTTTTTTAGATACATAGATAGATTTTTTCGTCTTGTTACTCGATTTGTTCCTATTTTTCATAATTATTTCTTCCAATACATGTTCAATTGTATTTAGATAAAATCTGTACAAATTTATAATTAGTTCATACCAATTTTATAGAATTTCGTTATGTTTCAAAAGCACGTTTTGTTGTAGCCGATTATCAGCTTTTTGTAAGTAAGTAATAATATTATGATTGTAGTTTCATCGCACATAAATATCAGTTTTTAGGCTTGACTATTCAATTATTTAGTCAATCTCTAAAGAACAGTGATCTCGATATCAGTTCTAAGTTGTTAAATCCGGCATCTCAAGCGAGCGGCGGCATTTAATTAAAACAGCAGCGGGGCACGCTACAGCCGCCTACAGCCGCTGCGGCCGCCATGACTGTGCGCTGATCGGACGAGGATGGGACCAATACGTGCTAAGAACTAAGCGAGACCTGGATATCAGGTCACACCATGTCCCCACACCCTAACTTTCAAAGTCAAAGTGAAATCAATTAATTAATGAAAGTTTTTTTCAAACACTTTATTATGTCAGAATTTGAAGAAGCTTTGCTAAAACCGTAAACCTTGGTATTTAAAAAAATGTAATAAGCCACTGCAGTCATAACTTTTGAAAAATCGTGGTAAGCTTTGTTAATTGTCTAATAAGAGCTCACACATAATCTTCCAAATTCTTTATTGGCAGATGAGAATATGGTTTGAGAAGTTATAAAAATATGCTAAGAAAGCAGTAATTTTATATTGGAAGGAAAATTCAAATCCATTACATATTATTACTTAATATTATAACGTAATTTTAAAAGAATCAAGATTGTACAGTTAGTTATTCATACAACTATTAAATAAAAAAAGGAAGATAAGATACAATAGTTCATCGTCGACTGTACCAATAAAAAGGTGGCTCATAAAGAAAATATGTTTAATGTGAAGAGCTTTATAAGGAGATGTCCTTCATAAGCATGCAATCGGTCCTGCGATACGGAGTTAGCAGGTTTATGTGCTGGCAACACTGTCAGTGTAATGGCGCTCGTAAAAGCTTGCACTCAATTTAGATCTAGATTAAAAGGTGTTGGATAACATGGTACATAGTTACGCTACGCCTTATTCCCATCTCATGAACTATAAAAGTTATGATAGGATTAAGCTTGTTTTATTGATTATATTGTAACAAGATGGCGGTCTTTGTCCAGCGGTGGACGTCTTGTAAATGAAGTGAGTCAAGTTCAAAATGATGTGATAAATTTACGAAATATTTTTCTATTCGATGTTTTCTCCATAGCAACTGTCAATTTAAAGTGACTATTTTGTATGGAAGTGTAAAACTTTTTCTTCATTTTCAAGTAAAATTAGGAAAATTGCTCAAAACCGTCGTCGATTGAGTATGTCGTTTTATTATTTGAACCGCTACTTACACCTATTAATAATCAAATATTATTTAATTTGGGGGTAAGTTTTTTTATAAAATATAAATTCTACAATACATGTAGGGATGTCTTTTGCTCAAAATGCTTGTATAAATACTCGTCTTGTGCACAAATTTTCCAGATGTTTGAGAACAGTTCTCGTTAATCTCATTGACAGCTTCCAGCAGTCCCAGCAGTTGCAGGTCTTGAGATGCGATAATGCGAAGACGACTAAACTGACGAACTCAAAATAAACTCGTGCCATAGACCTGTTTTAACAGCTGGATTAATAAAAAAAAACGACGGTGTAGATGTGACTGACGGAAAGCGTTTATCGCTGCGTTTTCCGCATACACAAAGTGCACTCTAAATGATACGTCATCGTATTCAATAACTGAGTGTTCGGTCCACGAATGCACACGGAAAGCTTCAGTCCGCTAGCAGTGGCGCCGTCTTACCAAGATCATCACTCATCGTGAATCAAAATGATGACCACAACCACTCTGGCAAGAGTGTACTGACCAAGAAGAAAAAGAATTCAATAGGTACATAATCATTTATTCTTTTTTGACTCAGATTTTTTTCGATTTCAATCTAGATTTGGTTCACAATGCAAATGAGAAAATAAATTAAGCACTATGGCAGTCTAATTTAAAATCGACTGATTTTTGAATACATATTATTATGGAAATATTTGAGGTATTTTTACAAAATGTAGATTTTTTATACTAATAATTTTCTTTAACAGTCTACTGCACAGCTTACAAAAATACTTAAGACTTCATTTAAGTTATATTTTATTTAAATTTTTGGGAAAAAACACAGTTCGAAAGAGTTAATAAAACAACCTTATTTTTTGTTTCATCATTTTGTTAGATATAATATTATTATAATTATTTACTATGAAGTGATTTTTCATCATGATCGTCATAATTGTATCAATACTACTGCTCAACAAATTTAATAATAAAGAGATTACAATAGCATTACCTGGTCGTCATCACAGTGTGTAGGGCCTTTAAAAAGATGGGGGCTCTTAACCAATAGTAGCCTCTACGTCTACATTTTGTGTGTTGTGTGCCAAAAACTTTGTTTAGGGAGGACATCTTCCAATGCTACAGCGTCCGTCGTCGACAGGTAAAACGATGTTACAAACGTTCCAGAGCCGTATCTCGGTGAGGCACTCTTCGACCAAATATAGCTTTGTGAGACCTTCCCCAGTTATGTTATCTATCACATTGCACGCTGTAACACCTCATTTTCCGGAAAAAAAAGATGATTCTGTGCTTCGGAAGGCACGTAAAGCCGTTGATTCCAGCTACTATCTTCGAATGTAGTCGTTACATGAGCTATGTCAGAAGCCATAGGCGGCTCTTTACTGGGTTTGAGAGGTAGAATAACATTGAAATTCACACGATAAGCAAGTATGTTTTGGACCTAGTAAAACAATAAAGTGGTACTTTTTACTCTTTTTTAGTATACCAGCTGATCAGCTTACACTGTACCCCGACTTTCCGAGTACCATCGAACAAATCTAGCAGCTGACCCCTCCCCCCCTTACTCCCCTGCGTCGCCCTGACACCGGCACTAATTCAATTGCTCCGGAACAGGCGCGGGGGGGTGAAGGGGCACCGGCTCGCGGGGGGTTCACTGGAACTGCTTAAGCGGGTTATTTTCCGGCGGTCCTGCTGCCTTAGTACTTCATTATGCATTTGGATAAACGGACGACGAGGCCAGTGTGGCGAACGGTAGTCCCGAGATAAAAATCACTACATAGTCACTACATAGTATAAAATAAAGTCGCTTTCTCCGTCCCTATGTCCCTATGTCCCTATGTCCCTTTGTACGCTTAAATCTTTAAAACTACGCAACGGATTTTGATGCGGTTTTTTTTAATAGATAGAGTGATTCAAGAGGAAGGTTTATATGTATAATACATGCATAATATACTGAAGGATAACCCACAATAACCATTTTCCCGTGCGGAGCCGGGGCGGGTCGCTAGTATAAAATAAAGTCGCTTTCTCCGTCCCTATGTCCCTATGTCCCTATGTCCCTTTGTACGCTTAAATCTTTAAAACTACGCAAGGGATTTTGATGCGGTTTTTTTTAATAGATAGAGTGATTCAAGAGGAAGGTTTATATGTATAATACATGCATAATATACTGAAGGATAACCCACAATAACCATTTTCCCGTGCGGAGCCGGGGCGGGTCGCTAGTAACTTATAAAATGTGTATAAAACTCGCAGAATGTAAATGTTGTAAGTACATAAAGATTATCAAGTCGATCGTTTGCAAGTCATTCATACACACACACACACACACACACATACATACTGTCACACACACTTACACACGCACATTCTTACAGTCAAAATTTAAGCAGGAAGCTAGTAAAATATACTTAGGTACCTAATAGGTTATTTTTACAAGCAAAGAGATCTTTAAAAATATACTTAGGTTTTTTTTACAAGCGACAAGATCTTGAAGTAAGTTTTTCATACCTATGAGAGCAAAAAGCGTGTAAAAGCTAAATACCTAATCCAATGACCACGTTGTACATTTTGAAAATGGAAAAACAATTAAGTTTTCAAAATATCAAATAAGTGTAAATTATGGGTGAGAAAGTTATATGTACCGCAGTGATTTAAGGAGACGGGGCCTTTTTAGCACTTTATTAGGTTACAGCTGAATAAATTCGATTCGTGTTCAAACTTTTATCACAAATCTCGAGAAAAAATGTACGCCATTTCATTACAGACAGATGTACGTCACATACGAAGAGCTCGCGACGGAAACGGACCAATCAATCAGCGTGACGCTATCTTATCTCACGACACGCATCCAATCATCGCGCTCTACGCTCCGGCTACGGCGTAGTCGTGGGTGCTACGACACGTGCTCCCGTAGTGCCCGCTACGTGAGCGATGGGCCAATTTGAATACGTATACGGTTTCCTTCCGAGTGCGAATCGTATCCTGTACGAACGTTGTTCTACATATCGATTGATAAGTTATGGTATTTGTGTCCATTTGAATACAACTGATATGAAAATACAAGAATATTTCAACAACAAACAATTAACTATGAATTATTCAATCGCTTTTAGAATAGAAAGGCCTTTGAATACAAGATGATTTATTTTTTGTTTGCAAATGACATCGCTTAGGTTTTTAAATTTAATAGGATTTTTTGATTATAGTCCTTAGAAAAATACGAACGAAATTCGTATATTTCGTTTTATTGCAAAAACCATTACTTACAATTAAAATATATTTGATTATTTAATTATTTTTATTGAACTCTGTGAACTTTAAGCTGTCTCTTATATTGTGATATTATGAGTAATTAGTGATGCAAATAAAAATATACGAAGCCATTTTGGTGACGACGTATGATATTTTATTTTCCAATATATTTTCTGTGTGGTCATAGTACAGTCAATTAGGTCACAGCTCTGAAGTAAAATAATTTGCTAAGTAAACAAGAAATGACTATTTTGTCTCCGAATCAAAGCGTAACTCTATAGTTTCAAAAAAAATGTTTTTCATCAATTTTATTGTAAAGTTCTTCAATGATGTAAGATCTATTACTACGCTTTGGAAAATAACAAAATAAAAAAATAGCCTTAAAAATAATAATAACGCACAGCCTTAGAGCCACAAGCAGCTCGAGAAGATTAGGGCGAGCGCAGACGAGCAGCAATAGCGCGGCAGCTCCCCGCTCGCCGATAGAGCGGAGATTCCAGCAATAAAACCAGTTTCTCTTAACAAAATCGGTTCGCGTACCGACAACTCCACCAAATGAGATTAGCCTCCCCTCTGCCCCTTTACCCCGCCGCCTCCCCCGCGGCCGCCGGCGGTTTATTTGAGGAGAAATTAAATCAAGCCGGCGTGAGAGGTCGTTGGATATTCTTTCACTGAGAAAGCGCCTATACGCAGCTCGCCCCTATACCAATTTAAACTTGTTCGAAAGCTTATTTGTCAGTGACTTTTTTTGCCAGCGCTCATTCAAATGTTTTGACCTATGACGTAGGCAGGACAAAGTTTCCAAGAAATGTTTATATCGCCTTTATAGCGCCCATTATAATGTCTTTATGTGGGGTTAGGGCCGCGATTTATTATTTTATTTGGCAAAAGTTGCGCTAGTAGGCATGTTGTGAACCCTCAATTATTATTAGGAAATAAGAATGCAAGAGCGTCTGTTCTTTTATGTTAAATCATACACGTGAAACATTCCATAATTGTTGTTGTTATTCTACCCCATCATCTTCCAACAACGTATTTATTTTACCAGTAGGTACCATTAAACAAATTAACTGCAAATAAACATTCGGAGCGAGTATTTTCAGTTTATTTTTCTTCGTGTGCGGAAATCATAATGGCAGCTCGCATTGAATGAAGACGGGACGTCAATACAAACCCCATTTGCGGATCCTTTGAATAATTCCACATAATTTGCCGCTCCTCACTCCTCCGGCGAATGTAAAAAGCACGGGCGGAGTGTAAACGGTGTCGCAATCAAGTATTCAAACATCTCAGCTCGGCGGAGGCTTAATGAGCGCACGGTGAATTATACCACCGTTTAAACACCTTTTTATGAGTAATATATGAGCGCCGGAACTCCGGATGATGTACTGGATTTAATAAAATAAAATGGTAAATAAACAAGTGCTTATGTAAGTGGCCACCAAGTATTTTGAGTTGTTCAGATTTTAAAGATAATTGAAATAAAGTGAATGAATAAATAAATAAATATTTATTTTTTGTTGTGTTTAACTTGGCGAGATTTTCCCAAGTTTTGTTATGACATTGCAGGCAGAATCACTTGATTGTCCAAAAAGGAAGATGATTCCGTGCTTCGGAAGGCACGCAAAGCCGTTAGTCCCAGCTGCTATCTACGGTTGTAGACGTTATACGAGTCATGTCAGGAACCATAATACGAGGCGCAGTAATTCTGACTCCAGGGTTGATGATGTAGGTTAACCTTAGCGGTTCCACCGCCGCCGTCCCAAACATATCCTTTCCGAACCTGACGACGAAATCACTGATGCAGTTAAAACAACCAAAGAATTTAGAATACCGAATACCCTTCAGGTAACAACGCCCGTACCCGCCGGTGGGGGCGCGGCCAAAACCAAAATCGAAATTGATAATCAGAGACGGAGCCCCTCAGGCGTCGTCTCCTTCACGATGTTTTTCAGTATCAACGCGCTAGGTCTTGGTCCGAGGCTCCCTCGAGCCGCCCCTAGTCGCATTGGTGACTACTTTGGGGTCGAGTCTTCCGCTCCCTCGCAAGTCCGCTGAAGCTTGATTGGTCGTACTTTTTCGACTCTAGCATCATAGGTCAATAAAAAAAGAGGTAGGTTAACCTCAAAACTTACATAATAAGCTATCAATAAAAATATTTTATATTTTATAGTAAGTACCTATAATAAACAACTTACCAATAAATCGACAGATATTTTCATTACTAATCTAAAAAATTAATGCGTGGCGACGATCGAAGGAGCGCCTCCCTGTTGGATACCCGCAGCAGCGCAGCGGCGCAGTCGCTATTTCTATTTAGCATAAGTCTATCGAATCTCGGTAACAATTTATGAATATGAAAGTATGTATCAGTCGTCCCTGATGCTCGAACGTCTCTCAAGGAGCGCGAATTGAATTACAGTCATCTTTTACGAGGCCGTGACGGCTGCCGACGATTCCATATTTTATATTTTAACACTTTCGATTGCGCCATTCCCTGAATTACCTCTTTGAAATTTCTTGGTTCACGGCTTTTAACGTTAAATAGATATAGTTGCTTCTGTATCAGAAGTGAATCAGAAGTGGGTAGTTATTAAGTTAACCTGCCGATAGCGGCTGAGCCAAAGCGGGGTGCTCTAATTGGTGGTAAATCAAAAACATTCCGGTTATTTAATAAGGAAAGATGTAAATGAGCTCTTCGAAGCGGAATAAATTACTGGGCACTTTATACCGTGCGGGGGTGAGGGAGGAAGGGTGCGGGGTGCGGGGTGCGGGGCCGTCGCGGCTTGTTTGAGGCTGACTCTCGATTAATGAACAACTTTTAATTTCCGTTCTTTCAATTCTTATTTCAGTTTGACTGCCGCGACTGCGAACAAGCGTTTATAATTGAAGTTAATTCGTTAACAAATTAATCAACAACTTTTTCATTTATCTTTTCAGAAGTTATGTTGGTATTTGTTTTACCTGAGACTTTTTTTGAGCTAATACTTTTTGATGAATAACATAATGGTAGCGATTAAATTTTTAAGTAAATGGAAAGCAATATTATCTGATATCATCAGCTATATACCGGCAGCTATGCTGCAATACGAGCACGATTAATGACATATTCACAAAAGAAAAATTAAGTTCTTAATTCGGAACGAATTATAATAATATGAGCTGTTAACACACACACAAGTAAGTCGGAAAGAGTTAGGAAATTGTACTATCTTAATACCTCAAGGTAAAGAGTATATATTGTCAAGATTGTGCATTGCTATGGTCGCTAGTAGTGTAGTAGTGGCTGCATTAGCGGTGGAGGCAAGGGGCTTTGATTGAATCACCTCCAAACATGAGCAGGGCGCTATTACGTTACACCATTAGCATTACCTGGCTCGGGAGCGCGGTGGACTGTACAACAGTCACTACACTACTAGTTGCACTTGCTTGTTTATCGTGTGAATTTCAAAGCTAACCCACCTCACAAACCCTGCTGTCGGAATTGTTGAGCCGTCTAATTTAAAGACATATTGTATCCTATTACGACTACATCTATAGATAGTAGCCGGGACTGACGGCTTTACGCGACTTCCGAAACACACAATCGTCTTTCTTCAAACCCGGAACCTCCGTAACATGAGGCAAGCTTTTGACAACTCCATGGAGGCTGTTATGTAGTTGCACTAACACAGTGCATTGAATAAACATAACTTCCTATATAAATATCAAATGCAGGTCTCTGCTTATGCAGTACGGACACGGAAACCACGCGTGAAACCGTACACTATTAATATTAGGATATTATTACAATTTATTTTATATCATTTTGTAATAATATTAGTATTTGTTTTCTAAGCTCCCTGTGTGTATTGCCCCCGTGGAGGATGCACCCGATTTTCAATTAATTTTATATAACAACCGATTTCGTCGGAATAAAAGTCGAACTTACCAGATGCTAGACTTGTGTCATCAAAGTCTTATTATAGTTACATCTTAGAAATTATAACTTAGTAACTACCAATCTTACATCATATATTTTATAATATTTCCACTTATATTCAGAGCTCCGGTTAGGTATATAGCTAACATGGAAGCGATCGATGAAATTAAATCAACTGTAATTCCGCTCCGCGCCGAGCGAGCCTTGCTTCTTATATAATTTCATAACGTGAGATTTCATTACGCTATAATCCAATGAAAATTGTATTCTCAAAATAAATCTGCGAGCTAGAGAATATTCGATACTCCGTACAATGCTTGTACCTTCGTTCGCTTATATTTCGGATAACTTGACTAGTCAATATTAAACTTAACACAAAGTCAGGAAAATACTAAGTAAATATGATAAGAGTATGTAATTAACCATCCATTTTATTCTGAATCGCAAATAATTAAGTTATATTTCAATCAAATACTTACATTATGATGTCAGATTATCTAGACTAAAGCTCTGCTGTTGTTAATGTTTAAGAGAAAATTCTTTTCGCAGGTTCTTCGATAGTAACTGTTTCTTAGTTATTAGAATAATGCCTGCTTCAGCATTATAGAGTTAAGGGTTCAAGGAATGTCCAAGGAATACGTTTCGTATGATGAGAATTTATTCTTCGTTGTGTTTTTTTCTGGAAGGTTTTTATTTTATGTTTGGTTATATTTTATAGATTAGGATAATTTATTTCATGTTTTATTCTAGATCAATTGAGCTGACTAAAATGATGGGACAAAGTTCAATTTCAAATGCGGTGGCACTATTGCATTGTTTACCAATATTTAGTGTTCAGTTTTCAAGAACTAATGCACGTAACTAGATTAGTGTTGGCTGTAGGCCTACCGAGTAAATTTACTCATATGGTTTCATAACCACCGACCACGCTCGTATGGGTTTGTCGTCCATTGCCCAGCAACCAACCGACTCGCTTGACGGAATTTTCCGATTCAACACTTTGATTTAATTAAACTACGAATAATCTGATCCTTTAGTCCTATCCCTTTAGGATTAAGGTTCCACAGTTACATATTTATATTTATACGTAACTATACCTTTTTTTTCATTCAGTATTACATAATATTATAATTTGTATAAGTTAATAATAATAATAGAATAAATAATTGGGGGGGGGGGTGGGGTACGTGTCTAAGGTTAAGTAACTATGTATGTAAGAAAATCTTGGAATCTTAATTTGACCCACTTCCCGGTCTTCGATTAGGATGAAATTTTGCACACGCTCTGAGTTCTGATGACAATACATGACTAGCTAATAAACGTCATTACAAATCCAATATGGCGGCCTCCCCATCAAATGTATGAAAAAAATCTTGGAATCTTAATTTGACCCACTTCCCGGTCTTAGATTAGGATGAAATTTTGCACATGCTCTAAGTTCTGATGACAATAAAGACGGCGAACTGGCTGTTTGTATTCCACCCCCATGATATGGGTATCAAATGAAAGGGTTTGCTGTCAGGAATACGAAAAAACAGTCACGGGACTTAAATCCAATATGGCGGACGTCCAAGATGGCGGACAGAAAGCGTGTTTTTTAGTTTTTAAACTATGTATTATTAATAAATAAGTTATTTAATAGACCTTACATAACAGTGCAGCTCATGTATCTAGTTTCTAGGCCGCATTGTGGAATTTTTCGTTGACTCACAAATATTTTCTTGTCAATGACAAATTTATGAACCAAATTCAGTGAAGACGACGACATTGTTTAGAATAGAATAGAATATACTTGATTACACACCAGAATAAAACAGAACAGTAAAATTGTTTAATGGAAAGTATAAAGTGAATTACCATTTTATTCACTTTTACTTTGTCTTGTGTTGTGATATCCTTCAAATAAATGTTCTGAGTTTTTAAGGTTGTCCAAAGATGACGTCATTAATTAATATTTTATATGTAAGCAAAGATCGAAAGAGACACACTAAGAGTTTGCATTCTTTGTTATATATAATATACTTTGTTATATAATTAAAATTATATAAAGTAATAATTATATTATATTTAAAAAAACATTTTGAAGAGATGCAATGCCTGTGGAGTTTCTTCCGGCGAGTTCTTCTCAACAGAAGACAGCCAAATTTCTGAACTCGCCACAAAAGAATATGTAACTGACTTAACTAAGTGATGTAATAGTGAGATAATACAAAAGATGTGGTTAAGTTTAATTCCTGACCACATTTATTTTTAGTAAATTTTCTGAATAGTAGCTGACCTGATTACGTATAGGTAATAAAACGCCGCAAAGGAAACAGTCAACATATCTAATGATTAATTGAAACCTTAGAACCCCGAATGGCAGCTGATCGGGGAAGCCCCGACAAAACGCACTGATTTCAATCCAATAAATAACGTAGGATTAAACGTATCTTGTACGTTCATATCACTTCTATTCAAAGCTTTTAATGTAATTAAATATATTTCAATTATTTATTTGTTATGTGGTGCCTTCGATTCACAGAGTTGCGGGTTCAAACCCCGCCCAGGGCAAACATTCGTGCGATAAGAACTTGTATTTACCTTGTGTCAGGATTTTGTATATTTATATAAAAAACTAGCTTCCCGCCGCGGCTCTGCCCGCGTTAATAGTTTTTCCCGTGGGAATGAGGTATTTTCCCGCGGTAAAAGTTAGCCTATATTCTTCCGCAAGGTCTATTATTTCTTTGTGCCAGCTCCGCCCGCTTTAAAAATTTTTACCATGGGAATGAGAAATTTTCCCGCGGTAAATTGTAGCCTATGTTCTTTCCCAAGGTCTATTCTATCTTTGTTCCAAGTTTCACCAAAATCGGTTCAGTAGTTTCGGAGTCTATTCAATTATAAGGAATATTTTAGGTATTTTTTTTACACCTTGGGTTACATTATTGAAGTTTTAGAAGGGATCCCTAATTTAAAAAATAAATAAAATATAGTCTATGTTACTCAGGGTGAATGTAGCTTTCCAACAGTGAAAGAATTTTTGAAATCGGTTCAGTAGTTTCGGAGCCTATTCGATGCAAACAAACAAAAAAACAAACAATCAAACCTTTCCTCTTTATAATATTAGTATAGATATGTATTTTATCTACGTTAAGTCACATGGCAGTGTGTAAGATGTTTTCATATATAAAATAACAAATTATGATTACAGATCGTTACAAAATATTATTTAACTAACTTTTCGCCCCGCGGCTCCGTCCGTGTTAACAGGTTTTCCCGTAGGAATGAGGTATTTTCCCGCAATAAAAAGTGGCCTATGTTTAAATCCAGCGTATCAGATAACACCGTACCAAATTCTATTAAAATCGCTCCAGCCGTTTAGACGTGAAGAAGTAACAAACATATACACTCACACTCACAACCTTTCGCCTTTATAATATTAGTGTGATTTATCTGAGATATTATGTGATTTAGAGTAAAATAATGTAACTCACCACCAAGGATGTTATAAGTATCCTAGCTATAAATACTTACTTTATAACATCCTTGCTCACCACATAGACCCATAAGTCAAACCAAACGTAACATGAATCAATTTTTTCAGAGCACGAAATAAAGAGAATAAAAATTGCCTATAAATTTGAGGATAAGTAGCAATCACAGTGGCTGTAGGACCTTCTCGCTGAAAGTCACCTTAGCGCTTGACCCGAACACATTTTCTGAGTAGACTGCATTATTATTGTCTAATTTCGGTTCTATGGATGTCATTGAAGCGATCCAGTACTCGTTAAATAATACTAGTTAAAACATGGTAAATTTATATGCCTTAAATTGCAATTATGAAATTAAAAATTGAGCAACTTTGTGTTCTTATAAGTTTTACCGTTCATGACAATTTTAAGCAATGAAGCTCGAAATAAACAAACGTTATTTTACTTAATTGTGAATGTGTTTTAGATAAACTACTATTGTACTCGAATAAACGTATCTATTTTTGTCATGAGTGAATTTATAAGAATTTTTGACCAAGTTATTACTATCTACAAAGAATTAAATTAAAGTAACACCGCAATAATTTAGAATTTATCATAAAAATGTGGTTGCGGAGATGCCGACAGTGAAACATTAATAAACTCGAACGCGTCCTTCTCGCCGGTAAAAGTAAATTTGTATTAGCGATAACAGTACGCCGCCGCCGCCGCCGCGGGCGCAAACCAGGACTGACAGGCGGGGACGAACAATTCCATAAATTCACATTTCAAACAAGTTCTCGGTAAAAATTCGAATATCATTGAGACACTGAATCGAATTTGGTACTTCGAAAATATGAACGAGAAAAAATAATAAAGAATAACAAAAACAAAACCTTCGCAGAATCTGTAAAATGTTTATTGTTTAAACTGTAGACATTTTATTTTCTAAAAAAACAAAGTATATTTTATTCTCTTTGTAGGTAATGTACTTATCGTAACAGTTTTCTTTTATTTACCTACGCTTTTACCGCCAAAATTGACGTTTCAAGCTTTCTACGAGTATGAATTGTATAGTTCGCAGCAAGCCGCTGCTGTTGGTTTCAATCAGTTCATAGTGGGCTTCAGCAGGAAACTTATTCGGCCTAAACGACGGGGACGGCACTCACACGAAGCTACTGCAATATAATTGTTTCAGGTTAGAATTTAATCAATTCAAGTCTAGAAACATTTTTACTATATACAATACAGTACATTTTATATGAATGGATAAAAATTTACTTGGTACTTTTGCTATTGTTTGGTTCTAACTCGCAAACAGCATAAATATCTTTCTTTGTTACACATGTATGGCAATGCTTAGCGCTATTTTTTTCCTGCATTGCCATGTGGCACTGCGTTTAGTGGTCTGTTCTCTCTCTGTTCTTTTTGCCGCGGCGATAAACCACGCCTTTATTGCGATCTTTTTTTTTCGAGTTGCGGTGTGAACTGTGAAGCCAAGCCAAAAAATATCCGAATCGTGTGAGGTAGTTTTTGACTTACGCTAAGGATATTCCGCTTCCTTTCGTGGCTTGCGTCGCGAGGATCTCTCAAATCGCAGAGATTTCGCGCCGGATTTGCCGTGAAGGTCCCTCCTCCCTCGCTGATAGATGTTATTGAATGCTCGCAGCCCGATGCGCCGCTTATCTGATACACGGGAATGGGACACTTCTGTCAGAATCATTGCTCTACATATATTTTTCTGTTTCAGTTTAATATATTTCTTTACTAGCTTGCCTCGCGTCGTCGGTTTTTGACTTTACCCTGTACCATTTCTATCTCTGTACCAAATTTAATTAAAACTTTTCGCCCACTCTACCATTTTTTTTCCCATGGGAAAAAAGTTTTTTCCCGCGGAAAAAGGTAGCCTTTATACATGCCCAAAATCTTTGATATCCCTGTACCAAGTTTCATTGAAAATTTCCGCCCGCGCTACCAAGTTTTCCGTGAGAATGAGGCATTTTCCCACAGTATAAGGTAACCTTTATCCCTCCCTAAAATCTGTTACATCTCTACCAAGTCTTACCAAAACTTCCGTATATTCCCGCAGTAAGAGGTAGTCTATATTCTTCTTTAAGGTCGAATCTATCTCTGTACCAATCTTCATCAAAACTTTTCACCTGTACTACTATTTTTCCCGTGAGAAAAGGGATTTTCCCGCAGTAAAAGGTAACCTTTATACATCTCCAGGCTCTATTCTATCTCCGTACCAAGTTTCGTCAAAAATTTTCACTCGCGCTGCCATTTTTCCCGTGGGAATGAGGAGAATTTCCGCGGTAAAAGGTAGCTTATATCCATCTCCAAGGCCTATTCTATCATACCCCAAGCTTAGATTGGTGATACCAAGTTTCATCAAGTTTCCGCCCCACGGCTCCACCCGCGCTTACAGTCATTCCAGTGGGAATGGGGTATTTTCCCGAGGTAAAAAGTAGCCTATTTCCGTCCCCAAGGTCTATTCTATCTCCATACCAAGTTTCATCAAAATTGGTTCAATGGTTTTGGCGTGAAAGCGTAACAGACAGTCAGAGTTACTTTCGAATTTATTTAATTAATAATTAGTAGGGATATGGATAGGGATTTTTAGGGATTTAGGTTACTTTGTATTATTCTGAATCAAACCTGAGTATATTTAAAAGTCATAACAAGTGCTATGTTCAAAAGAAACGCCACAATAACAAATGAACGTAACCCTCAAATTAAGATACGGCAGTTAAGTAAACATTTTTATTTCTATTGACTAGTGATTTCCGAGAAACTATTGCTTATTAAGGAGGGTACTATTATTTTACATCAAAAATTTCTGGGGAACATCAGATCAAAGTGGTTCCACGAATAAGAGGGTTAATTCCTAAGTGGTGTAGTCATAAAGCAAAATAACATTATTAGAAAGAAAGACAGGAAGAAAGAAAACATTTTATTATGTATTAATAAATTCTCATGAGATTTTGAGGAATCAAAGACTAAACAAGGTTTTAAAATAGAAGCACTGGTTCCTGTTTTTGTAGATATCGTGTAAGACATCTTAGTATTCGATGAAAAAATAAAACGAACGCTCTCAACTCTCAAGTAAAGAAAAAGTTGACACTTTGTGGAGGAAGGGCAAAATATGAGGATTGGACGTATTAAGATTGAATTAAATTAGAGGTGTGATAATAATCGAATATTAGATAATACGTAAAATATTTTTAACATAAGGCCTGACAAAAATAAACCCAAAAAAAACAGTTAAGTGCGAGTTAAATTCGCCTGAAGAGGATTCGGTACAAACTAAGTTTTTCACTCAATTTTATTGGTTCATTAGTTTCGGAGGAAATAGGCGCTGACAGGCAGACACCCCAATGACCCTATGGGCCCCTTTTTCATGTTTGAGGTACCCTAAAAAAGAAGTACCTATCTTATTTGGTGAAGCTAATTTGAAATGGTAAATCTACGTGTACATACATTTTGATGATAGGTACTCGTACATTGTTATTAGGAGATAGGTTAGATTATGGTAGTATTAATTAATTGTTCAATATAATAAAGTCGATTTACTCAAGCGCATAATAAAATCCACGCTCGTGTACGTCCAATTTTAATAATGTATCATAAGTAATGTATAAGAAAGACGAAATATTAGCTTTCCATGGAAAGAGCTACTAGCGAAAGGAGAAATATATTGTGGAAGTAGTAGCTACCGAGTACCAGGGCGTTAGAAGTTTGCGAGTAGCACTCGCGATCGCTCGCTTAGCACCTTTGTAACACACAATAATACATTTCCCGATGTGCATTGTTGTCAACACAAGGCTCCTTTACAAAGCCAGATGAAGGAATATTATACTTCCTTACAAATTCTCCTTTGAAATTGCGCTAGAAAGTAGTTTCACTAAATGAGTTTATAATACGATATTGTGTAGTTACACTTGTTCCAATAAACGTACTTCTATATTAAAAGTAGAGCGTGAAATTGAAAGTTCATCTGACATGTCAAACACAATGTAATTCAATATCCTTAAACAGGAAGATGTGTTTATACGTCGTTAAAGTGCATAATGGCACAGTGTCAAGGGATCCCCGGAGCTAATCTTGTCGTCTCATCACTAATTCGCGGCTCTCGTGACGGCCCGGACTCGAACCCTCGCATCCCGCTTCTCCCTTACCCCTGCAACTATCGAGCAACATAAATGGAAAGAAGGGCCAGTAAGGCGTGGTTCCTGCTGTTGTTATTATGTGCAAAATATCAATTTATTAATGGATACGATGGGATAGATATGAAAGGATAAATACGAGCAAGATCCATGAAAATTAATGTCTATATCATAGTGTCATAATGTCATAATACCTACTTCTTCACCCTTTTCTAAAGCTTTTATTTTCAGAACGGTCGCCTCTCTGAATCTAGGCATTCATTTTTATTATTAAAGATCATGACATTATCCATTAGTGATAAATTACTTACTTGAGTATTGAGTATTAGGCCAACATACGAAGGAACCCAAAAAACACAAAAATAATAATTTTAAAATGCTTTCAATAGATTCCTTAACTTTTATGTTTTAACATGTCATTCATGTCTCATCTCCCCTCTTATTTATCGATGTTTACCAGAGCCCCTAATGAATCTCGGCGAGACATGGCGAGACACTGCTTCCGGGTTACATCCCATCCCGGCGCCTGCGCCTCCTGGATAGCGCTGCTGCCCTGGTACTAATGGAATATCAACAATGCCTATTAGATCTCCTGATCTGCTGTTGTGTTGCACTGTCATAGGAAATTACTTGGATGGACTGTTACTGGAATAAACACAATAAAACACGTATGCTTTAAATATGTAACTTTAAAGATTCTAAATGAATAGAAAAAGTATCATCCAATAGAATATTCAATTATTTATTAAACAAATATATTTTTCGATATTCATGTGATATTGCTTGCTTATGCTTATGGTAAGACTTTTTAGCTTAGCCGACCTTATGGGATAAGTCCGCTTTTGCTTAACTACTATTTGTAGGTAGCCTAAGCTATATTATAGTAAAGTTTCATTAAAATCTATTCAGTAGTTTTTGGGTGACAGAGTGACATACATCCACTAATACCTTCATCTATCCTCTGTAACTTTCGCGTTTATAATAATACGAGGGAGTATTACAATTAAGTCATTTAAATACAGCATCTGCCTATCGCAGAAGTAATACAAAGCATTCAGTAATATTTGTAATTTGAGTAATGTTTTACCCTGGCCGGGTCCCGGCTGTTATCTGTGTCAGCGGAGCTGGTTTCATTACCAACGCATGACGAAGCATGCCTTTCCGTTTGACGTTTCAGGAAATTCAGTTGATCACGTTCCACAGATCATAGTCCTACACAATATGGTCCAAAATTATGGATGTCTTTACAAGGGATAGCTTCTTCAATAATACTATTAAGTTTAAAATAATGTTATGTTAGGCGGATTGTGAAGTGTCGTACCTACTCATAAGTAACTACACGTTTTCAATCATTAAAATAACCTGCCTAAATTTTATTCTAGTATTCGTATCTAATAGCCTCCAGGTCATATACGTATACGAGATGACGGATTTACTTACTTTACTGTGACGCGAGAGCTTCGGTGGCCTAGTGGCTAGGGCCGTTGACTTCATTTCGGAAGTTCGCAGGTTCAAGCCTCGGCACGTACCAATGTGTTTTTCGATTTTCGAATTCATATAATGCACGTTTATTCGACGCTCATACGGTAAAGGAAAATATGGTAAGCACACACCTGAAAATAATTCAGTGATTGTGTGTGAAGTTGACCAACCCGCACTGGGCTAGCGTGGTCGACTATGGCCTGTTCACTCTAATTACAGGGTAGGATCGAGCCTTTTGGCGGGGACATTATAGGAGCTGTTAACGAACTCTATTTTGAATAAGAATAAAATTATAACTGGTCTAGATATTTCATCCAATATCTTACAATCTTACCAATTTTAGCATAACCACGTAGCTCATATTATGTAATAATTAGTCAATATGTCATAATTTAAGTCAGTCACATTTTTCACTTGTCATTTTTGTCAGTTAGGTGTCCTATTTTTATAAGGACTTATCAAATTAAGCGCTACTTTCAGAATTGAAGCTGAATATTCTGACACTCGGTCACAGTACTCTCTCCGTAATTAGTATCCAATAACGTCTGGTTTTCATAGCAGCGCAGTATTGAGAAGTAATACGAAGCAAATTTTTTTAAAGTACATAATAGATTTATTTGAATATAACACATTTTAGAATATAAGTTGTAACTTATTGGGAGAAAAGAGAAATTTGTTGAGGACCATGGAAAATAGAAGGGGAAAAATGTTGGGACATCTGATACGACACGACAACTTCTTCAGAACAATAATGGAAGGAAAGATAGAGGGCAGGAGAGGACGTGGAAGACCAAAACGCACATTTTTAGACCAAGTGAAGGAAAAAGTTAAAGTCGTGTCGTACCAGGAAGTCAAGGAACTGGCTTTGGATAGAGAGAAGTGGCGATTACTCCACGGACAAGAGCCCTGCTCTTAAATTTTGAATGAACATAATAGATTTATTTGAATATAACACATTTTAGAATATAAGTGTAACTTATTGTAAAAAAGGAGAGGAATAATGCTAGGACACTTGAGGAACGACATGACAACTTTCTAAAAAACATCATGAAAAAACAGATCGAGGGAGAAAAGGATGGGGAAGACTAAGGCAGTTTTTTGCATCAGTGAAGGAAAATATTAATGTGGTCAAGTGTGTTTGGCAAGAACAGAGTGAAGTGAGAATCAGTAATTTAATAAACGCAGAAACCTGTAATTTTTGTTCTTATTCTGAAAATCATGATGCTGGTTTTACACCTCTTTTTAAAACGATTTTGGAAATATGAAATATTTTAAAGTTAAATATAGAACTTAATACTAGTAAATAAAACTGAATTTGGTTGCCAAGGTTTCAGACTGGACTGCATTCGACAGATTTCCGGGAACGTACGTAGCGTATGAATACATGATTACCGCCCGAATAAAAGTCCGCTTTACGGTCGGCGCAATAAACGTTGTAATTGGGTGCGGCGATGAGCGGCCGCGGGGGGGTGAGGTGTACGCCGAGAGGGAGGGGAGTCGTAAACCTTCGCGTGCGCTCGTAAACCGAAGCCGGTTACTTTGTCGCCGTGGAGAAAAGGCCACACAGACAATTTGAAAACTCGTTGTAACTACCCATTGTACTGAAGCCTTTTGTTGGTCCACCTCTAATATCGCATGACGATTGTGACGTCACGCGAGGTTCACTGTTTGAACTGTTGATTCCGGAGCCAAGTCGGTTATACGTGGTTATACTATAATATAGTCTATAAAACTTTGTTCACTTCTAATCCTGCTCAAGGTAAAATATTTGTTAGATAACAAAATTGCGTTAATTGTCGTATTGTTTTAATATTTTGTTTAGTATTTAAGATAATTCTTAGATTTTGCTTGCTTGGTTATCGTATAAGTATTTGCTTTTAACTTTAATTTGACAACATTTTTGCTAAAAAATATCAGGCTCTTAATAAAGTCACCAAAATCAAAATCAGCACAGTATCCTATTCTACTAAAAACGATTTTGTGTCAATCTCAGCGATAAAGTCTGTACCTGAACCTTTGAGGCTATATTACATTGCGCCGGTGCCGAGTGCAAAGATTCATCGGAGCAATAAAATGTCAGCGCAAAACTGCTGAGATCAGCTCAGCGAAGGAATATGCAGCGGCTGACAGCGCTGCACCGCCATCCGTCATGGCTTGAGGGAAATTGCTTCCTCGCTGTCACATTTTAAATTTTCCACCCAACGTTTCTTGATATAAGGATTTATTTTAAAGTTCTCAACCGCTGCTAAGAGAAAATTGCTTTGGAAAGCGAATTACGAGCACCCAATTGAATTTACTGCGTAAAAAGCTCAAAGCAAATTAAGTGAAGTGTCTATATTATAAATCAAAGTCTTTTTGTTCTGGAGAGCCATCATTTAAAATGATTCGTCACGTCTCCGACGCTCACTTCTGGGAATGTCACGAAATTATTGTTTCATTGAAGGACAATCGACTAAAGAGACCCTTATCATCCTACAAAGAAAAATGCTACATCCCTGACCTAAATTGGAGGCCAGAAACAATACAGCACCATTAGAGGTACCACTAGACCTGTCGACGTTTGCCGAAATTTTCGTGACTTGGCTTAAAACAAACAGGCAAACGGGACAATTTAAAGGTAGAATAAAACTCCGAATACTATGAGATTTTGAATGGAGAGCGGGTCCGGCTGTAGTTGATAAACAGCAATCTGTCATCGAAATTACGGAGTTGAAAGCGGGCGTAATGTTGTCGCGGGTGATTCACGCAGGGGCCGTCCATACATCACCGCTTCAGCGCCAGATGCGCCGATCCCAGCGCCCGCACCAACTCGCGGACTCGTACCACTCGTGATGTCCGCTTCCACAGAGCATGGAAAATAAATAAAGACAATATGTACTTACTTTATTAATCCTATCTTACAACACGCGTGTACTTTTTTGTATCAAAGATCAATCGACGTCGAAAAGTGATTTGTAAAATCTTACTTCGAATAAACACATTTTGAATTTTGAATTTTGTATGATAACAGCACTTTTCATCGCATGTCAACTTTTAGTAGATAATTAACAATGATAATGTATAGTGGATAATTATTTTATGATTAGGTACATTATACATTTCTCAATATAAAACATAAATTGTATTCACGAATATTAAATTTTGAATGTTAATTTTAAGATCAGTAGTAAACTACAGCAATTTCCGTCCGGTGAAGCTTGATCCGTCGTACTTTTTCGACTCAAGCATAGGTCAATTTAAAAAAATCTATTTTATTTTGACTAAAGTGTTAAACGAATAACTGAATGCTGGCGTATGTAAAGTTCACCATCTCTACAAGGTATTTATCAAAACTCAGTTTCCAGTAGAGGACGAGCAAGGCATGTTTCCAACTTTCAATGCTCTGTGACCGCGCCGATAGAATGTTCCCTCTGGCTCCCTCGACAAACGAATCACACTAAAGCCCGAGAGAATAACGGACAGAGGTGACGCGAACTAAACCTGACGAACTACGGTGGGGCGGCACCCTCCCGAGAAATCGGGTAATAGCCGCGATTATCGGCGCTGATCCTAAATAATAAATGTCCGGGCATTGTGTGCGCGAACTGCGCTGTGTTCGAGGCGAGGGCGACGATAGGTTTTATCGCAATTTTATTTGGCCGTCGAAGGGGACGGGATTTGTGAAACGGTTTGTTTGGGCGCCGGCGCCGTGACAGGTGCAATTTATTGTAACATTCGTTACTGCCTATCTCAGTACAAACGTCTCCTGGGAAATTTTTAAACTCGATACTCAAAAAACAATACTTACAGCCGTAAAGCTTTAGAAGGGACACAACAAAACGTGCGGCCCAAAAATTTGAGCGAGTATCTGATACGAAGTTTGAGAACAAAGGGAAATTAACTTTGGGCTCACAAAGCAGTCTAAAACACGGTTTCTATTAAGATGGGCAAAAAGCAGGGTTCAGTAGCGAGCGGAGTAGCCGTGTAGCCGTCAGGCGCAGGCCGGCGCGGCTTTGTCCCGCCGCGGCCGGCTCACCTCGCTATCGCCGCAATCGCCGTTCAGCTGATAACGGTCGAGATAAAACCAACCACCACTAAGAGCAAAGCTCGCCAGTTGACTCGATTTACGATGGGCTTAAGAAACCGTTTGTGGTTTGGCGTAATTTGAAACTAGTCCTTAAATGCTTAAAAAACAGTAACTTGAGAATAGGGTTTTTTTAAGAAGATACGAGTAATCCAAAATTATTGCTTGCTTTTTCTACACCGTTTTATGTAAAGAAATAAATAATTTATACGTGTGAAAATATCTGACCAATATGTATTTATCATTTAGGCACCTTTATGGGAGGTAGGTCATGTTTTCAGATTGTCAATTTTATTTGTCGGGAAAGTTGTCATAGCCCTCACGCTTGGCAATACTATAGAGAAAGGCAGTTATTTAGCTCTAAGAAATTTAATTTTTACAAGTTAGGTTAGGTTTACAATACTTGTATGCCTTTAAAACACATTTTATTCTAGAGCTTAATATGAACTAGTAAATTTTCCCATAAATCCTGGTTATTACCGACATTGAAAGAAAGATAAAGAACAAATAAAAGTTTATTTATGATTGTGAATTCTCCAAGAGCGTGGTATAGCCGTGGCCCGCGTCGGCCGGTCAGCGCGGCGCGGGTCAAACGGGGCACAATAGACCGGCTAGCGCCCGCCCGTCCCCCACCAACCTTTATTTATAGATTCCTCACCCGGTACTTAAATACTCCGGTATTTCTGTGACTCGGGAAATATATGGCCGCCGTCTTTTATTATTGTAAGGGGACTTTTGCTATCTGCCGTTCTTGTACTCTCCCTGCTATTCACGGTAATTTATGTCCACGAAATTGAGCTGTCTTTTGAAACCTTTAAAATTCCTGAAACGGGAATAAATCACTTTGACTTGAAGTATTCTGTTATCTGTAAACCCACATAAAATGATTATTTTCGTTTGAATATACATACATCGAGATATTTAAAAATGCTTTTTCGACAGCTTTATAGGACGACTCTCAAGGAACGCAGCTTCTGTAGTCGGGTGGTCAAATACTTGCCTCACATTGCAGAGGTTCCGGGTTCGAATCCCGGCGGGGACTCGTCGAACAAATATCACTTTGTGAGACTTTCCCCAGTTTGGTTAGGACATTGCAGGCTGAATCACCTTATTGTCCGAATAGAAAGATGATTCCGTGCTTCGGATGGCACGTAAAGCCGTTGGTCCCGGTTACAATCTACGGATGTAGTCGTTACATGAGCCATGGCTCTGGCCTATGTGGGGTGTGGGGATCCGTAGAGGTGGGTCAATAATTGTGATACCAGGGTTTGTGAGGTAGCTTAACTTCGAAACCCACAGATAAGTAGTAAGGAACACAAATTGAGATCACGTTTAGCATAATTGTGATAGATATATAAAAATATCGAAGCAGCAAAATTATAATAATATGTGAAATCGCGAGTTTTGAAATAGATTTGAAAACTTTAATGTTCGTCTGACGTTTCTTTCTATCCGCCAGCTACCACACAAATCTAGACAAATTGAACGAGAGATCTGGACACTGAAAATTGTTAAAATTTTCACAATTTATCTCAAAATCTCTGATGCAATTTTAACTTTCAACGGAATGTATCATAGAAGTAAGAGGGAATGAGAAAAAGTTAAGTTGGGAACTCGGCAGGCCAGTTCAACTGTCAGCACTTGTTTTGGTCGTTTAAGTAAGTCTTGCGAACACTACATTCCTTTCCATTAGGTGCACGTAATGCGAGGGAGCAGGCCGGACGCCGGACGCCGCCGGACGGTCGTGTGATATTTATTGCGGGTCAAACGCGCCGGACAATATTGTCTTATCCCCCTTTTCTGTGATCGAACTCTCCCCCTCGCTTCGGTCACACACTGCGCGCCGTTATGATACACTTGAAGGTAATTCGGTATACATTGACGTTTCTAAACGCGTATACATAAAGGCACATCTATTGTAAACTTCATTCTACACCATTCGTAAAATTAACTTCAGTCGTCATGTTCTAGAATAGTCGTATACTATATCGTACTGAATGTTCTATTTATCGAACCTTAGTGCTACTCATAGACTCTACCAATATAAATAATGATACAATAGCGTATTATTTTACGACTGAACGTCGATAAGTTATTGAACAGTGTAATCTACACACACTCTCTTATCTACAATATTTCAGCTAATGTCACTGTGTAATAAAATTGTTCGAAGTGGAAAGTAAATGTCACAAAACAAATTAGAATATAAAAAAAATGATTTTAATCAAATTCATAATAATAAATACCTAAATGTTTTTACATATGTATGAATAAAATTGAATAGACATATATACGAATACAGTTATTTTTTATGACCGATAGTATTTCAAATTATTTTCAAATAAATGTAGAACAAACTCTGAAATAAATTATAGTATTTTTTTTTTGTTTTGCGATTTATGTTGTCAAAGCCATGATATTTGTTCGTTTTTAAGTAAAAGCACGTTGAATCTATCGGAATAAAACAAAATCGATGCATCCCGCTCGGGTTCGGCTTCAAAGAGATTAGCGCGTGCGCCTGTGGGTGGGAACTGCAACTGGATCCAACTAGATCCAGCCGGGAGATTATGTGACGGCAGCTGATACATACTAAGCTTGTTACTCTCTTCTTTTTTCTATAACTGAATCAAAGACTGTAAATCTTTTTTTTTTATTTAAATAATCTTTTCCTGATATAGGACGCAAATAAAAACATATATTACGTCATCTAAAGAAAGTATCTCAAAATTATGATATTTTATTTTGACTTCATTATTAAGACTTCTGTCGTGGAGTTGTTAAGCAGGTGAACTGGGAATCGCAGTTGTTTGTACGTTACACAAGTGAACGCTGCTCTACTAAACATTTCCTGGAATATAATATTATACTATGCAAAACTAAAGAATCACCTCGTACGACAAGAACTAAGGAAGAAATAAGGAAGGCCTAATTCACATTTCCCACATACATAGTTTCTTCTCCTCCCAATTATGAATAGATCGTGCAATGGCGTTATTGTATAAACAAGCTTTCTTTTGTATAGTCTAAGGTGGCGTTGCATAATTTTACCTCAAAAGCCCCTCTTTTGCGTTTCTCGGTATTGCCGCTCTTATTACGAGTAGTGTTCAGTATTGTTCGCGCGCGCCTGAATTAATTCAGTGCTGTAAAGAGTTTTAATTAAATTGTCAATGTTGCAGCTCACTCGTACTTGACATTCCGAGAGACCGTCGGATTAGTAAAGTAAATAGAGCGTCTCCACAACTCTCGTTAAACTTGTAGCCGTTTGTTTTCTTTTATAATTTGCCTTATCTGGGACTTACGTGTATGTTTTTTTTTCTTGAACAGGGTGTGAATCTTCTAAACCCTACATACTCGTACAGCATAAAATGGAATATAATTATCATACTTATATTATAAACAGGAAAGATTTTTTATGTGTGTGTGTGTAAATTCAAAAACTACAGACAACAAACATCTTTACATTCACCTTGAATAACATAGGCTACCTGATATCGCGGTAAATGCCTCATTTCCACGGGAAAAACTGTTAACGCGGGCGGAGCCGCAGCAGAAAGCTAGTGTATAATAAAATTCAAAAGGTTATTGTTTGAATTCAGATGTCATAAAATCATATTTCGGTTTCAAATTTAAATACAAAGGATTATAGACTATCCCTATCCATTTCTGTATATTGTTTATTGTAAATATGCTTACAATGAACAGAGTGTCTAATGGTGTCTATGATATGAAAGTACTGTAGTGAGTTATACTAGAATGATTTAGATCAAAAGTATTTACGATATAGAAACTATGAAACAACCCTCCAAATATATTATTTGTTGTTTTTCAAAGGCTCAGCGCTCAGCCCTTAGTAGACGCTATTCCCAGTGAGACGACGCTGCTTATTTTGTGGTTTTAGTGTAAAAGTAACGGTTATCTGCGGGCGGGTGTTATCTGGTTGGTTCGATTAGGGCCGGGCCGCGGCTCGCTTGGGAGACATCATTGCTTCTATCGCCTCCGAAACAGTTCCCGCACCTACTTCATTATTGTCGCTTTTGCGAAAGATTACTTTGCCAAAGACAAGTTTTTCGTATACAAGAAAAATCGTAACCTGTTTTTTATCTTACTTATATAATATAGTTCTAGGATACCTTTACAAAAATATCAAATCGTTTAAATGGCTCATCAAAATGAGCTCATTGAATGATGATGTTGGATAAGTCACAAGAAATTACTGAGCGGTATAAAGTGATATAAAATCTTAACTTCTTTTAAGAATGAAGGGAGTGAAGTATTAAAAATGTCCACGATTCTTTTCATTCTGGGTATAAATGAATCCTTCGCATAGTTAATTTTATATATTGGGTAGAAAATAAACAATTAACTCGGGAACTCGCTTTGTTCGCGAATTGCTTGAGTGATTCCGATAACTTTTAAGTTAAACAGGTCTGCATAAAAGATTTCTTTAGAAATTCCGCGAAGAAAGTTGGAGCACGTGGCAAGTCTGTGAGACTTGGCAGTTTTTAATATAATTTATGTCATCTATCCTTTTCTCTGAAATGAACGTTGAACGCATGAACGCTTAAATTACTTTTAAAAACTTTTTTATTCGGTTAATTATATTTTTTTGATAATGTTCTGACATATCAAACAGTACGTACACCATAGCTATAATATGGGTTGAGGTTTGCGTCGCGTTCGTAAATATTGATCGATCTCGGTGAGGCTGATTTATGGCAGCTTTGGATTCAATACAACCTGTGTCCCGACTGTTGTATTGTATGTACCCCGTGCCCGACGTATGGGACCGAATTACGGAAAATTTTGACAAATTTTACATATTTTGTTCCGTTGCGACAATCTCTGTATATTCATAAAAACGAATTGTTGAAATGTATATACGTACGCTCATTACTTCAGAAGGGTTGCGCCGAGTTACATAATATTATTTTGTTGGGTGCCTCATTGTTTGTACAATGCAAGGCGTAGGGCGGACAACCAGCCATAAATAAAAAAAACCCACATTTAAGTAACGTTTTCCCCTCAGTGACAATTTTCAAGTAAAAAAATTTTTTTAATCAGTCCCATAGTTTGCCCAGTTTAATACGCTGGCAGATTTATAGATAAGCGCTAGGTATATTTCGCTAACTGAAGATTGTTCCGCGTTAGTTCCAACAGGTACACAGCCTCGCTCTGTGTAACAACCGGCACCGGCTGCCCGCATTTAGTTACAAAATATCTCCTCTTTGTTCGAGCCCTATTTTTGTTCGATCGCTGAAACTTTTCAACGTTCACCTTTTTGTAGGTTATTTTTGTACCAACAGTTTAGTTTTAAAACATTCTGCCAAACATCGGGGCACGGCGGTGACTGTAAAAATAAGATAAAATTCAAAACTGTGTTTGTAGGCTTTTGTGTTCTAAATTTTAAATATATTGTATTCGATAGGATTTAATAAACGTATAATTGGTATAAAAAAACAAATGTTAGTCTATTGCAATCAATAAGTTATTAGGAAACAAAGCATAGTAACTTATTAGTTGCGTTTTTTTAACGAAAACGCCCACCATACAGACCAGAAATTACGAGATAAAATACTAGCATTCAGCACTAAGGGAAACTCCAGTTAATTGATTCAGGCCAAATCTCGTTCAGTATTCGGGGGTACAGTATTCGTTGGGCCAAACAAATTTGTATCTATCACGCTGCGCTACCCTTTGCAGGTTAGTCTACGTCACTTACAGGATACGAATACGTGCTAAGTACCTGTTACAGTTGAATAAGCACATCTGTGTTATATTCGAGTTACTATGGTACAGCTCGGGGCGTGTTGCACAGTTCACAGCTTAATAAGGCTGCACCCTGCATGTGGCTGTGATGCGGCTGGAAATGCAATCCCGGAGGCTCTAGGTCGGCGCTCTTCAATTTGTGCGTCGACTCCAGCCGAATAACAGCCAGACCCAATGTCATCTCCGGGCTATAGCTTATACCATACTAATCAACAAAGCTAATGGATGCCTTTCTTAATGGTTTAAGAGATGGGTATTCTGGGTATAGAACAAATTATTTATTATAATGAGTTTCGTTTCACGTTAACAATTTATTTAATCATTTACTGGTCAAACAGACACTGCCATTCTTTCGTAGAACCTTTCTTAAAATTTAAATAATGAATGTAAGTATTAAAAGCGAAGTTTTGATTATAAATGGACCTTTAAAACAATTTTGTGTGACATACTTTAACATTTATTTTAATGGATTATAAAAAAAATTAAACAATAATAATAATTATGATTTCCTGGAGCTTATTTAGTTAACTTTTATTTTGTATAAATATACCTACATTTAGCGCTAGTAAAACATTAGGACAACAGCCTCACGTTCACTATAATATTGTTGTTTGATTGAATTATGTTTTTGAAAATTAAGGGATTCCTCAAAATGCAGTCATGGATCCTGTGCTGTTTTTAATTACAATATATATTGTTAGCTTTTACTCACAAGTCCGATGAATCTGACTAATTTCAAACACATTTTAATAGCAAATTAGATAATAATAATAACATAGGCCGCTTGTAATATCAATGCTGATCTATCAAATACAAACCGCATATTAACCGCACTATTCTGGTCACATCCGGATTCACGTTAACACGAGACCACGTGTCGACAGGCTTCGCGGTTCTAATCCAATTAGTTCAAAATTATAATTGCGTATAAATTTAATGAACTCAAATGCAAATGAATACCACATGAAGAGCAAAAAACAGAAATCATATACTGCTCACAAATGGTTTTCATACTGTAAACTAATTAGCCAGAAAAGTCATTTTCATTTAAATTTTATCTGAGGCTTTAAAATAAGACTTTGTAAATCTATGGGGTTTACAAGGGTATAAAATATAATCAATGTATTATCAACTTGTTTTAAGCACAATAACATAATCTACGGCACAATTATTATTTTTATAGTTACTTTTTACCGGTGATGGTAAAAGCGGAAAATTTTCTATGAAGTTGTTTTTTTTTTCCATCCGAGACAAATTATTATAACTACACGTTTCCATCGGCAATACCATAAAATACGACTAGATAGCGTTGTCGCGCGATGGTGTCGCGTTATCGCGCGGTCGTCGCCGGCGGTTGTCGCACGACACCGGGCGATACCTGTAAGTCCAAACTTTGTGGGCCGTAAACGGATCAAAACGATTTATTCCAGCTACAAAATCTTATCTCCTTTTTGTTTCGACACAAAATAAGCAGAGCCAAGGCTGAGGACACGGAATAATACAATGTTGTGATTTTCAGAGCAGTTTTATATGAGCGCGAATTTTTTATCTGAAGAACTCATGAATATAAAACAAATTCCTTTCTGCATCAAAGTGAGAAATTAGTCTTTAAAATAATCCGTTTCAGTGTAAAAGTGTATTGTAGCAAAGACGTAAATATCAAAACAATGACGCAGCACAGTTAATTTGAAAAAGTAATATTCTCCAATTTACATCAGTGCATTCGCATTATTATGTTTGCCATTCATCTCCGCAATATGTGATTCAGCAGAGCCGCAAATATTGAAATGGCATAAAAATCAACAGACAAGTTGTTATAAATTCCTTTTAAGCTGGCGGGAGCGAGTTCATTATGAATGCGAGCATTCACGCGCGGCGGATAGAAGAGATAGACTTGTAGCCTAGCCAGTTGCATAAAATTTACAAAAATATTTTGAACCAGCTTTTTTCTAAATGCGTACGATACCATTTATTAAGAGAGAAAATATTTTTTTTTCTTTCGAAGAATTTGGTAAAATTTGTTAATAAGGTAGTCTGCATAATATTAATTTGACGATAATAATTAATGAACCTAGGCATAACTTATAAGTTTGTGAGATCAAAATATCAGTACCTACTAGACGACGAGATTATGCGGAGCCAACGACATTAATTTGTAATACATAATTTACAAAAAGGTGTATATTATCGACTTTATTTTGAAATTCGTATGGACTAAATTTAATTTTTCTGTTCGATTTGCGACAGACATTTTTCTGATTAAATTTAAGTCTATCTACATGACTAGGACCAGTAAAATGGTGAACAAAATACAAACAGTGAAGTCAACAGTCAACAGCCGCCGGCGTCAATTATGCAGCCACGCAGAATTACCGACGCGACGAGCTGCGAATAGAACGCAGGACAACGCCATCCAGCGATACAAATTCTGATATAACAAATACAAATATTAAGCAAAGATCTGTTCACAACCTTGATGTCAAACATGATCGGACACCCAGATACAATTATTTTTTATAAACGAAATTTTATCACTAGTAGAACAGAATATTTAATAGTGCATACTAGCGAAGTAAAGATTTATTTATTAAAATAACGTGTTCAAGATAAAATATAAAATTTCCAAGCTATATTAGCACGTGTATTTAATTTCCTGGAATAATAATATGAACACTCTTTTAAATTTAGCAAAATGCTATATTTTATGATAATAATATCAAGCGGGACGGAACATTTAAAAATAAAAGATAAAACGCAATTTTAAACGTATTCAATGATTCCACACTTTTTATAAAAATCTAGTTCTAGGAACGAAGACAAACACAAATTCAAATGGAAAGGTAGGAAATCTAACAACGTGAATTCGCTTGAAATAGGAAACTAAATCATTTACAGAACAGACAGACTGATAAAATTGCTGCTTCCGAAATAAAGCCTTTTACTAAAAGTAGAAGATAAATGATCCTGCTTTCATAAAACAAACACTATTTGATAGAAAGTATTTTTTTTTATAAAAAATGGTATCTACCATTTTATATGGTTGAGGCTGTAAGGTTAAAATTAAGGTGGCAATATAGTGGACACTGCCTTGTAAAGGTAGGTAGTAGGTAATAAATAAGAGTTAATAGGTAATAGGAGTTCAATTCATGTTCATAATAGATATAAGAAAGTGTTATATTAAAACGTTTATGCCTATTATTTATTCTGTGCCACAAGGTAATCCAAATCTCTAAATGCACTCAGAAATAACTTCTGAAAACGTAAAAAGGTCGCTGTTGTGTTCATTGGACCGAATTTAAGAAATGAATATAAAAAGAAACATTAAAAGAACACGTCTTGATTTATATTTAACTTTAGAGTAACATACTTAAAGTTTTATTAGACAAACTTGTAAAAGGTTCAAACTAACGACTTCGGCACACTCGTGCGTTCTAGCATTATTATATAACTCGTCTTAAACTTGACAGTTATGAAACATCAACAAATACTGAATTTAATTTTCAATTGCCCTTCAAAGACTATAGACAACTCAAACAAACCGAAACTTTACATAATTGGAAATAGAATGGTTGAGCAATTTAATGCTTATAGTTAGAGTGTAGTGAAGGAGCTTTCAAACTGCTGTTAGGGTGTTTTCATCTCGGTCTACATACTCGTACTCTTCACAAAACTTTGAACATGTTACATTTATCTTTTAACCATTCAAAACTAGGTTTTCTTGACTTTTATAATTCTAATGCAGAACGCCGTTGATGAGCAGAAGAAAACACACGACGCGGTTGTTTTTTTTTTTCGTTTGTGGCATCGTTATCTCTGGCCTGTGCAGCCAGATTTTGTGTGCCAGTAGTGTAGAGTTTTTTTTTCTTTTCATAAATATAGTGATTATGATTATAATTATTATGATTATTGTGGTGGGAAAAATGAAAGCTTCTACTATTCGATACAAAAGTTAGAGTGTAGCGTATGAAATCAAGTGTGTTATTTTGCTATTCTTAACTTTATTATTATTATTGTGTATATTTATATCAAATTGTTTATTTAAATTGTTATTATTAATAGCCGCTTAAATAAGCATCCCCTCAGTGAGGACATGTATGAGCTGTTAACGATACGAAATAAGCATCAATCATATTCTTCTGATGAGTGTCTTACTGTGAGAATGGACAACTAACAATAATCCGCCTGCTGACCGTAAAGATTTTGACAAAAGTTTCCTTATAGAGGGTGAGGCCTTAGTCCAGCAGAGCGGGACTGTACATGCTGCTTGTTACGATCACTGCTTGCCAATTGGGATGGGGTTTACAGCGGTTGTTGGTTACGCGCCGGAAACTACACTGCATCCTTTTATTTAATTTAAATATAAGCAAGCAAGCAAACGCGCAGTGGTCGGATGGACGGATGGATGGATGTAAGGTTGTTTATCAACACAACCCGTACGCCTGCGAGGCGGGCTGGGGATCCTGTTACCTTATTAGAAGGGTGGGTAGTCAATAGCAACAACTGCGATCCCTGATCCGTCGGCTAGGCACTGAACTATTAGAAGTGTTGCCTACCATAATCTCTAATACCCGTCTTTAACGTTACATGCATAAAATATTTTTTACAAAACGTTTATTGATTCTGTGGTGGCACAAAGTTCGCCGGGTCCGCTAGTTATGTATAACCGCAAGTGCAAGCAGGAGGTCAACCGGGAAAAACGTCACCGATGTTCGATCCGTTCACGCAATTCGTCCGATCATCGATGGCATTACCTACCGCGAAACGTTTCGGAAAAGCGACGGCCGTTCTTCGAATCCATTGACACCGACGGATTGATATCGTGAATGATTTGAACGAACGAATTAAAGAAATTAGTGATGCCCTTCTACAATTATGTTTTACAAATATCGGTTTTTCATAAAATTTGCAATTTAATAAGAAATATGTGAAATAAATAACAAATAACTTGAATTAATGTAATTACATCACCTTTTCTTTATTTTGAACAAACCAAAACATCTTTTTATAGTTATTTTTTGAATAATTATTTTTTAGTGGCAGTATGTTGAAATATACTTTGTCTAAATGAAAAAAAAGCAGCTGTTCTGTCAGAGCACTTTGTTTTTATTTACGAAATTGTATTGAATTATTTATTATAAAATTATAGTTTATTAGAACGGTTAGCTATGTTATTTGAAAGTAAGTATGTATAAATCTTTAATAATAATTTAGTCACTATCTATTTCATAATATGTAAACAGTAAAAGAGGTTTATTTATTTGTCGTAGAATATCTCTGCTAGCTACTACTGAATAAGAAATCTTGATGGATTTCATGCAGGAGCATGAAGACTTGGCCTGTGGTCGCCTTCTACGGAATATGGAAGGGAAGGCCTGGGCAAGCAATTGTAGTCTGACCACTTGAGGTCACCTTATTAAACGGGATGGGTGGTTGGTTGTGAATACAAAATAAGCAGTGACAAAAGGTAACATTTTTATTTTTAGATTTATTTTAAAGTTCAAAATATAATTGAATACTTAAGTATTTATTTATCCGTAGGTTGAAAATGTGGTACTGGGGTACCATAGGACAACAACACACACACACACACAGGTTGAAAATGAAAATTGAAACATAATGAATATAATATAATACCTACTTATTTATCCATAGATTACAAGAGAAGGATTCAAGAGGACATAAGAAAAAACCTATCAAAAGGAAAGGGGAAAAAAGCAGAGATTGTGAGACTTAGAAGAAAAAAAGACAGACGCAGTTGCTGCAGCTGTTTTGGAGTTACATTTAAAGTGCAGTACTTGAATTTATTTCAGTTCTTCTCCACAGAACACAGCAAAAAACTGATAATGGAGATTTCATTTGAGTTGTGTAGGGTCAGGTGGTATACAGTGGCTCACTTTTTTTCCGAGGGCTGTAACTTTGCTTTTAAACATATTGTGGAAGTTTTAATTTGACAACTATATTGCTTGGTTATCCTAGTTTCATGCTGCTAAGTCACTTTTCTCGTATTACTTATGGAAAAATAGATAAATATCATTTTCTAAAAACTTAGAAATGATCCATTGTGTACCTAGGGGTTGACACAGTGGCTCAGTACCGCATGTACAATGGATCGGGGTAGTACAGAGTGGTTACTAAGAATATATACTGACTTTTTGTCGAAAATTCATTTACAATTGACTGTTTTTAAAGTTAGAATATTTATATTTATTATTTTTTATAACTTAAGAGATCGTTCTAGCAGTATCGTTTTATGTAAAACCCTTTCAGAACGCAGTACACGCGCTCGTGTCGTTACATTTGACATGCTCAAACTCCATAAGACACGAGCTCGTGTACGAAATTCTCAAGAAATTCTCAACTCTAAAATCGGCTTTTTACGGCTAAACCATGAAAAAATCGCTTGTACAGTGTATGGACGTTTGGTAGAGCGTTTATGAAACAATATAATGGCACAATCACTTCACTAGTGCCAGTACAAAAATTTAAAAAAAAAAAAATCCGAAAGTGACAGTTTGTATGAGCGTTGTGGAAGTGTTTTGTTTATTTACAATTTACAATAAGAATTTACCACAAATGAGGTCTAAACTCGACTAATAAGTGTTATAAAGTGAATCAGTGATGTGCCAAAAGAATTTCTAATAAGAATTATGTGTTTTCCAATCAGAAAAAAATTACGAAAATTTCCTTCGGCATAATGGTAAGTTTTTTCCATTGTTCGATTTTCAGTAGGATATTAAATAACTAGGAAATTATAATCAGAATATTATTTATAGGTAATCTATGGGTAAAATCTACGTATTATTGGTATTTTTGTCTCTATAATATTGATATAATATTGATGATATTAAATAAAATTATACTAAACATAGTAAGTACTTAGAATTCAGGAACTCACAAAATGTATAAAATACGTAAAAGAACCTATTTACTAGTTCTTCGATACCTAACATTATATAGTATTATATTCAGCTAGATTTTGAGAATTATACAATCATCTATTAATAAATCAAAACGATGATTTTTCCAGTGCTGTATTAAAAGTATGAAAATAGTACCTATATAAAAATAATAAAGTGCACAGTGAACCATGATTCACTGTGTACTTACAAGTTTTGAGCCAGAGTGCACTCCACGTCCATTTTGAATTTAAATCTTCTTAAGAAAAAAAATATTCTGTATTTGCCCACGAATAAAGCACAAATATACTGGTAATTAGTCATAATACGCGAGAAATAAACAAATATATCCATTCACAAGACTGAAAATGAGGTGGAACAAATCAAATCTTATCAAAAATCTCAACTTTTTCCTACGAAAAAATTAAAACTTCTCTATAAAAAACAATATACAACATAGCCGCCACCCGATTGGTTTTGGTAAGTTTGCATACCAAACGCTCTTGGAAAGTGAATAGGACAGATAGATATCATTCTTACTTCTTCGAAAACTGCCCCTGCGCCACTGTTTCTGCTATAGCCACTGTATGACAACTTACCCTATATATCCAGAGGATAAAAGTAAATCCTTGAACTTTTTAGTAATTTGTAATTTGTAGGTACATTAATTTGATAATAAATGTATGTTCTTCAAATTGTTTTTATTAATGCCTTTTCTTTCCCACAATCTCGCCTAAATGTTGCGCGGATGAAATCGCTCAAAGCGATAAGTACTTCATTTGCATTGTTGCAACAGGAAAAGCCTGTTTTAATTATGCTTTTAATTAAATTATTCCCTTTCGGACAGCTCTCTAGGCTCTAATTCAGCCTTTATGTATATAATAGAGCTTTTTTAATAAATAGATATCTACTCATTTTATTATAATTTAGGCTCCGAACCATTTGCGAACTGAAAACGAAACACAAACGATAGCTCAGTTGGTGTCGTATAATTTGAGGTTATATTCCGATCAAAATAATGTCAAACTCCGATGCTTAAAGCCCAATACACACGTAGCTATAATCTATATTAATATGCCCAGCTCTAACTTATATTACATCTCGCCACCACACACGGTAGCTGTGTTGAAATATATATTTTCACCCTTACTGCGTCCACTTACGGAATACCTATAATATGTCGAGATTTATATTAATATACCGTGCTATATCGGTCGCTTGCTGTGACGTCACCAAAATATGTCGACCGATATAGCAAGGCATATTAATATAAATCTCGGTATATTAATATAAATCTCGACATATTATGGGTATTCCGTAAGTGGACGCAGTAAGGGTGAAAATATATATTTCAATACAGCTACCGTGTGTGGTGGCGAGATGTAATATGTTAGAGCTGGGCATATTAATATAGATTATAGCTACGTGTGTATTGGGCTTAAACTGCCATTCGAGGTTTCGCGGTAGCGTCTTGCGAATCACGGGCTGTCAAACCACGAACTTCGTTTCGAAAATTCGAAGATCGATCGAAAGTGGTTCAGAGTAAGCAAAATCCGAAACGAAGCCAATTCGACTGTCGTTGCTTCGTATATCGAATTACAGAGTAACAGCCCTGGATAGTGTCCAGTTCATGGCTACTGTACCAATGTGTTCTAGATATAGGAATTCTTTGATGTGTTTATTTTATGCTCTTGCGGCAATAAAATATCTGCGAGAATTTAGTAGGTTGTGGATGAAGTCAACCTAATGGAACAGGGTTAGCGTGTTCGACTGATTCGTGATGCTCAGGGTAGAACGTCTCGGCATGGTTAAATATGACGTAAATGTAACTGGATACATCTTTTGGATAGAAGACAAAATTGCTACAGATATTCTTCATAAAGCATCCGAAATATTAGCTGTAAGAATACTTCACGTAGTAAATGAAGCCAACATTTTCGATTTCAAGGCAGATAGTCTTACAGCCGTCAGCGAGGATCGGGGTTCGCTTCCGGCCGTTATTAAACACGCGGCGAGCTGCTCCAAAGTAAATATTATAGATGTGCGCCCCAAGACGCCGCCGCCGCCGCCGCCCTGGGAGATTTACTGCACGATGCGGTCTGCATTAAAAATGCCGCGAGCAGGCGGTGACGGCCCTTATGAAATATTCCAACCTGGGAAGGTATGTAATAATGTACATTCATTGCTGACATTATAATATCTGTAGCCGTGTGTTCTGTCTGTGAATTTCAATTTGGAATATTTATTTTATTAAAAAAAAAACAGAGAGAGATCATGATACGCAAAAACGTATGGATAGATAGTGCGTTGGGTACTTATTAACCCTCTTACACAAAAACATTATTTGTAACCAACAAACAAATTGGTCTACCCTATAACAAATATTTTAAGGTAAAGTCTTGTTAGCTGTGCTACAGTATATTATTCAGAATTATTCTAAGAGCACTAAGTTTTTACAAAATAAATTTTATTAGACACGATGAATGTCAAGTAGGTACCATTATTATAATTATATTAATAATTATATAACTAAAGTAATTAAAAAAAAAAAACATTCAAGAGATGATAATTATACAAAGAAAATGTTAAGGAGAGAAAGAATAATTTGAAAGTTGAATACAGACCTCCTTCCCCGGAGGTAACCTTTACAAGCGACAGTGAATCTATTACAAATGTAGAAGTGGTGATAAAGATTCCACCCCCAACAGTCTGGTGTGTAATTGGCAGCACCAGTAGCCAGGGAGTCGCCGGCGCAGCGCGAGATAACGAGATAATTTGCTGCTAACGCGGGAACTATTGGCACGTGACACCGCACCGAGACGCACCCGACAAGACTTGAGGTGACAGGGGTAGGGTTGCCTACGACCTGAACGCGCGCACTGCGATTCTCTCATTTATTCAACGGACGTAAGAACGGTACAAAGTCCAAGGAGTTTAGTTTAGCGTGTTCTTGACTGTACGTACAAGTTTAGTGTACATATACAAAATTTGACTCAGGTTACACTGGCACAGAGTCAAAGCGGTGCAAGCTTTAGGAAAAACGTAACATTTATTTTATTTTTATTACTGTATTTAGGAATGTCTCTATTTCATTTAATTTAAGTACTTATTTGGTCTAGAATTTTTCCCACAGACAGAAGGCTTAAACTACAGAAACGTCGGAAAAATTACATCGTTGGAATCTGGCAACCCTATCCAGGGGTTAGGTGAGGCTAGACGCTACCTAAACTGACATTACCTCTCACTCAATACGACACCCATAACTAGTCAACTAACAGGAGAAAAGTGTGGTTCACTGAATAAAGGATGATAATGGTTCTGTTACTGGTGTTCCGGTTGAATAAAGTGAGCTTTGGGCTTGAATTGATGGTTATATATGGAGAGATTGATATAAAAGTTTAGTGGAAACGAAGTTAAGATGTTAAGGATTTTTCTTTCTATTACACACATTATGTTGATTGGTTGGGAAAATTGGACAAGGTAAATTGTTTAGGAGATGATAAGATAGAAATTCATTACATGAAATGAATATGCAAAACTTAAAGGATCAAAAATGTAATCATATAAATATCATAATAAAAAAAGTAAATACTCTTCTTTATTGGTAAAATAATGCAGGATTAGGAAAGCAAACCCACCTTTCCCCGATTCTATGCCGAAGCGCGGTTCCGAGAAAACTTTATTTATTTCGTTCCTTTCGTTGCTGTTATCATCTTGTTTTGGTTCAACACCAGCAGTTAATACATAATTATATTATTAAAATGATAAATTTGGAAACAGCTCACTCTTTCTTTTGTACGGCGCAGAACGTTGGATTGATGCTCACAAGACAATGATAGATGGAGCTGTGTGCACTCTAAAGCACTTAGTAAAAGAAGCGTTGAATAATTTCGATGAGCTTGTACGGAGACTTGGTGGTACAATTAGTAGTACGCCAGTATAGTCCGGATAGCCAAGGGGATGCGGGTTCAAGTCCCTGCACAAGCTTAATGTTTTTCATTCTTCGATTTATAGATAGTAAATACACGCTAACAGACGACATCAGTTAAAAATAAGTAAAGGATAGTGGGCAAAAATGTATGGGCAGCACACCCACTTCCGCCATAGATTCGACTGCTTTAGTTTGAAAGGTATCATATTCATAATTATTTGCGCCAATTGCCGCCAATGCGCATCAAATTCTGCCCCGAGGTTCTCTATTTATAGTTAAAACAAGCACAATTACAAACACATTTTGTTTATTGTTACTTTACAAGAAATAAAACAAACATTTTTTAATTTTTATTCGTCGAAGAGCGTCGATAGCCTAGTGGCTAGGGCCAGCGCCGGTTCGATACCCGCCACGTACCAATGTACTGTCGAATTTCGAATTTATATGTTTATTATTATGTTTCGTATTATCATTAGGTGAATTATGAATGACATTCCCACGAACCCAGCAAAGCTCGCCAGTTCTAAGTATTAGACTACTATTTGGTATTCTGTGGTATTAGGTACATGGTATAGATAGTGATAGAAGCCCGAGACTTACGGGCGCGAGTCGCGAGCCGTGTGTTCGGTAGGTATTGTGCGGCTCAACGTCGAATTAGCGTCGGGACACAGGCGCGCCCCGCCCTGAGCCTGACACATGGCCTGTCATCTGACTACCGCTAGTCTGACGCTCATTTATATTTTGTTTACTCAAATATTCATCTTATCATTAGCAGCCTGCGGCATTCCACTGCTAGACATAGGTTTTCCCAAGGCGCGTCATTTCACCCGATCTTCGGCCGCACACATCCACTTGCTACTGTCAGCCACTTCTCGCAGATCGTCTCTCCATCAAGCCGGGGGGCGTCCTACATTTCATTTACCCAGACGTGGTCTCGACTGCAAAACCCGCTGACTGAGATATTATGCACTATTATAATATAATATAATGATTTTTTAAGTACTTAGTACTCATGAAACTGGACAAGTTTCCTTTAGGAACATAGGTTGAAATCTCAAAAATATTTTTTAACTTTTCATAAAAACTTCAGTTACGTTACCGGCCATTTCGTATGACAGACAAGTTAAATTTTACTTTTGAGTTTTCAACCTTTGTTCCTTAGGTAAAGTTGTTCAGTTTCATGAGTACTACCACTGTTGCGGATAAACAACCAGTTACATTTCATAGAGTATGTGTAATTACCTCCATGATCGATTTCACCCACGGCATCTGTTTCAGCTCCGATTCTGGAGCTGCTGTGCTCGAGTACATGACTTATGAAGCCTATTTTAAGAGTACAAAACCTCACAGTATACGGGCATGTGAGTACTCCATTGCTCATCACCGCAGGTGGACGGATAATGAACTAGGATACCATCTGTTGGTGGCTAAGTGGTCGGATGCTCGGCACGTACTCGTATACATAAAAATGTGCTGAATAAAAAAATAATTCGGATTTGAAGAAAAATTCTTCATATTCATTAGGTCATTATCATTACAATGAGACTGAATTAATATATTTAAGACACAATATAGTAAGCATCATCAGAAGCCTTTAAAACATTTAATTTGACTATAATTATTGTAAAGAACTAGAAACTTAACAATATCACTTCGAATTTCAGTAATAATAGAAAATATTTCATTTTCAAAGGCTTAAAAATAATTGAATGCAATCCCGCTAAGCTCTCTTTGCATTTCAATAGAGCACTACCTTTTTCCGCACTGGCTGCTGATCAAAGGTCCTCTTTTAATGGACGAACCATATACTGCAGTATTTCTAAAGCCTTTACAAGATCTAGAATGACAGCAAAGAAATACTGAAATCGGAATCTACATTTTGAACGCCCGAACTCGTGGCGATACAAACATGAGAAAAAACCGCACTCATAACAAAGGCCCCGTCGTAATATTGTTTTGCAATACGATATCCTATTCATAAAAAGGAAAACCAATTTGCCCTTTTCCCTCGTTGTCCTTTTCCATCACAGGTGAATGCATGCAATCTTCTCTTTCGCTCCACCGATTCTTCCTTTTACAAGTTTAGTCCTACGCCAAAATTACTGCCAATATCACATTTCACCAATTTAGGAAACGTGTGAGTGTTTATAATGTTTAGTTATTTTTTGTGACATTTTTACATAACAATTTACCTTACATTATAGGTACAATTAGGCAATGTACACAAATATTTTTCGCTTCAAATTATACAAATCTAAATTTCGACTAGAAAAAAGAAGAACCTCGCTTTATTCCAGATATTTAATGGAACTAATTTTATAATAACGATTGTTGCCAGAAACACAAGAAAAACATGTGGCGTCCCCAGAGTAGGTTTTTTATATTTCTGGTTAGGCTTTATAAAACACCGTAGAAGTTAGAGTCTCCAAGGAGAATCTTGTTTTTGAGAGCGACCAATTCCATTGTCAACTAAACTTGGCAATTCTTTTGTATATACTAAAGGCATAAATACAATTTTCTTCTATTTTTTTTACTTAACTAGGTACCATTTTCTTAGCTTTAAAAGAATTTGAAAATCTAAGACATGAGCATCTAAATCAATGAACCAGAAGAGTTAAAACTCAACGCATCTTAACTTAACTGTCTTATCCAAAAAGCCATCATAATATCTGGCAACACAACACCGTCATCGATCTGTTCTGGCAATCTTTATTGCCTCCCGTAATCTAAACTACTGGGAAGCGATCGCCTGTAAACTCGCCTCGGGCCGTATCTAAGCCCGCTATTAGCTGATCCAATTCCCAACTTAAGAAAAAATGCTTTACTTTACGTTGTCAAAGGGATTTTATTCCTTTGAAGAGTCTTGTTGGTTTTCTTTCCTTTTGTTGGTACTTAGACCCACTTAATTGAAAACCAACGCAAAGTATTAGCTGTCGGCTTGAAGGATTTGGAAGGGATGTATTACAGTTTTGCGGATTCCTCATACTAAGTTAATATATTCTAGGAAAGGCAATAATAACGAGCTTCAGTTCGTTGGAGGATTTAGGTTGTATCTTTCGACGAAGCTGAGAGAAATCTAGATACGTTTATGATCGTTCGATACCTACTAACCCGTCAGAAGTTGATATTAGAAGTCAATTTTCTCACAAATAATAATCTCTATCAGCTTAAAATCTCGCTATACGGAGCTGACATCAACAAACCAAACAAAATAGTAATTACTTTCTCAACACCCTCACCTGAATTTTCTTAACGAAAAATACAGCACTACTGTTTACCTTCGACACCCAATTTCGTGCCGTTGATAAACCTTTAAGCGTCGTGGCGCTGAATAAATCTGCTTTAAAATAAACAGCGCAGCGCAGAGTTCGCGCGGAGACATAAAGCGCGCCTCTATCAAGAGCGCAATAAATTCACCCGCCGTACCTACCGCACGGGCGTGTGTGCTGCTGGGAGCTAAGAAACTACAATGCGACAAACTTAATATCAATCAAGTTGAGAAAATAAGGAGTTCAGGGGTCAAAAGCATGGAATGAACAGAATGCAGACGAAGTGAGTACGCAGCAGCAGCGTAGACATCAAGCGCTGAGTGCCATTTGCCTAACATAATATTTCGACTTTATTCCATGCTCTTTAGACGATTGCGCTCAAATCTATAGGGCTTGCGCTTGCTTATGATCAATATTTGCACTTCTTACTTGAATGCGAGGCGTTGTCATAGTCCATACACTTGGCAGGCGTGATACAATACACAGATAAATGAAATGAAATATGTTTTATTCGAAGTAAGATTTACAATTTTACTTCGAATAAAACATATTTCATTTCATTTCAGATAAATGCTGCTTCCCTGCCGTTAAAAGTATGATAAACTGAACACGGACGATTTTCTACCACTGTTCTTTTGCATGTCTATTAAATAAGAAATAGAAACACGGTTAGCGAGTTCAGCTTACTCCAGTACTTAACGGTACAAGCCTTGGTACCAATTCTAAGCCCGGAACCAGGTAGGCTTAGGTATATGCAGAGATAATTTAATGTATTGAGTGAAATGCCTCCTCCACTCGCCGGCGGCTGGTCGGGTGGTTCCCGGGCAGTCCCGCTCCGGTGGACTGATGTCTCCCCCGGGACCACCGCTTCTGTCGCTGAACACACTTCCAGCTTTTTTCCACTCTCATTACATATTTACGGCAGACGCTTGTTAAAAACTTCCCAAAAGATTTTATAACTTCATGCTTTTTGGAGCCTGAAATGAAATTAGGCACAGTTCGTTAAATAACACGAGGATTATTAATAGAACATAATCTCGGGTCGAAATTCTCGCCTCGGTTTTTCAACATTGTTTACTTTTTAAGGTGAACTCCAGGGAGAACTGTTAAATTATTTCAACAGTTTTAGCCAGAAATTATTAATAAAAAAAATATATTTTACATTATAAATTTTAAATCTCTCAATGATCAAGTATACTATGTAGATTGTCTGTACCACGTCTGTACTTCCTGTACACGATATAATATGTTGCAAAAAGCATAAGATTTTCTTTACAAAATAGAAATACCTAACTGAAACTTATATCTTTCTCCCATTTACACGGTTTTTTTATCTTAGTGGAGACAACACGATGTCGCTCGCTTGTCACGACGACAAAGCTTCAAAATGATCTTACTATGAACTTGTATGAAATTTATCTATTTTCTTCGCACGGACGCAGCGCGGCGGCGCGGCGGCATATCACGTGACATTTTCGTGGGAAGGATTTCACAGTAAGCTCGCTTTTCCGCCTTACTACTCAATTCATTGCCTCCAAATACTCAAAGCCTCACATACACTAATCTTACGTTTCACCGATATCTGAAAGGATTAGGCATAGGTATTTAAACCAACAACAAGGATACGTCGCATCGCCCTCACGGACTCACACAAATGATTGTTACGTGCACCGCAGCCATTGCATCTCGAAGAACCGTTTATCTTCCTCCAGATATTGTAGAACAAAACTGTTTCTGTACAATATTTGTGTCAGTTGCGAAAGCTCTTGATCCGCAGAAAGTGTCTCAGTAGCGAGCGCAGGATCGGGGGAGGCATTTTTGAAACGTTCGCAAACGCGACCCGCTCACTTGTTTCTATTATTATTTTAAATTGTTCTCATAAATAAGTTTTATATTTGAAAATGAATAAATAATAATAAAAGTTTAGTTTAGTAATAATGTTAGAATTGCCCTAATCAATCTTTACAAGCTTTATTATTTTCGATCTTTTTAATTTGTAGATACAATTTTAATAACTACGTCACTATTAGGTATATACTTGTGTGCTTAGGTTATAGTATAGTTATCTATGACGAACACTAGTAGGTAATTAAATATTCTGGTATTTTGATTTATAATGTAGGTTTCTTTAACTAAAGCTGTTGTGCATCTAAATCATACGACACGTATGATCGTAATAATCACTAATAAAATAATAATGATAATAGAAATAATGATATTGATGATATAATGATATTTGTCGAGTATGTACGAAAGATTCAATAACAGAAAGCGGCCCAGTTCAAGAATACGTCACCTGGCAGCGCTCGGCAACTGTTTATCTGCTCCGATTGTTTGGAGCGATCACAAATAAAACTACAAAGCGCTGTTTGACGTTGCGTCTTAACTTGTTTAAAAATGTTCAAAGCGGCGCGGCGGCGTCGGGCGCGCTAACTTTGTTTGCCGACGACGGTGCTGCCAGATTAAGCGCTAAATTGCTATCTAGGATAACAAAATAGACATTAAAAACTAAAAAAGCTTTACGAGTTCGAAAAATAAGCTTTTACTTAAACATTTGTTCCGGATTCTGAAATATTGATTTCGGAATTATTACAATAAAATACTGCAGGTATTGAGAGCGCCCGTATTCCGTAGCGGTTTTCGTAGTGCGAATGTCCAACCGCATGTGCTGGCTTCTGTACATACACAGGTAACAAATCGGTTGTTATGGTCAATGGACCTAGGCTAGAACTATCAGGCTAGGCTCATAAATAATTCACATACATTCATTTTCATAGGCAGTTAATTAGTTAAGCCAAGTTGCAAATGTATCGACTCTATCGTGTTGAGTTTGCAAGATTCTATGGAATTAAACAGTACCATCTGATTATATTATTTTATAGCACACAACCTAGTAAATATAATAATAATCATATCAATTATGATGTTGACTAGCAGCCGAGAAATATCAAATTTTAAAAAAATTAACAGAAATGAATGGACAAATTTGTGGAAATAAATTCGCTTTAATGAGCCAGCTTGGCAACCCTGTGTGCTAGCAGTAATCACTAGTGTTTTATGAGCAAGCTCTTGTCGGCCGCTCGTTCGCTCGTTCGCTTGTCAAACAGACGCCGGCCGCTGCTTTGATGGGGTGCCTATACTAATTCTTCAACTACCTGCCCAAGTTGATACTAAAATTTACGTAATATTCGATGTACACCTGAAACTTTCATACTTATGGAAGTTGTAACACTTATCCAACGAAGTGCAAATTTTGAAAGATGGAAGGAATGGAGATTGAAGGATAGCTAGCTCGCGTAAAGCAATATTGATAGATTTCTAGCGCCTTCCACTTCGGAGAATTGACGACAAAGAGTAATAGTTTTTAAAATATTTGGGGTGAAGTATAAAGTTGTAATTGTAAGACTGGAATAAATTCTGTAATAGAGTGAAGAACTGATTATTTTATTCTTATTATTCCGTTTAGTAAGGCCGGATTTTTAGTAAAATTAGTCAGGCAGGCAAGGCGTCAGTGCCCTAGGGCACAGATTAATAAATAGTTACTAACGTAACCTAGGGGCCATTGCCTTCCATTTGGACGGCGCGGATTCAAACCTTAACCCATACATACTATTGTGTTCTCTTCAGAATTCATAATTATGTACATTTATTTGGCGCACCTACGGTGAAGAAAAATAATAGCAAACCTGCACACATCTGCAAAGTAATTCAAAGGCTGTGTGTAAATTCGACAATCCATACTAGGCCAGCATGATCAACTAAGGTCTGATTCAAGATAGGCTGTAGCCCCTCTGAGTCAGGCATTAGAACAACTTACAATTTTGTTGAGAAATTTTTAATCGACAAACATGAAAAAGATACATAAATAAATTTAAAATATATTATGATAATGATAACCCTACAAAGTTATTAGTGTCAGGCTCATTATTACAATGAGTGTAACCGCTAACACGAAGTCTGCCACCGACCGCGCGGTCACGTGTTACCGCCGCCGCTCTCCATTAATTGATGCACAGCGCTGTTCACGTGTCACTTATTCATTTATAACTAGCTTTCCGACCCGCGGCCTCGCCTGCGTTAACAGGTTTTTCTCGCGGTAAAAAGTAGCATTTTCTCGCGGTAAAAAGTAGCATAGGTGTTATTCTGATGTATTAGCTATATTATTGTAAAGTTTAATTAAAATCCGTCCAGTAGTTCCACAGATTAGCGTGTACAAACAGACAGAAAGACAAACAGAAACGACGGACATGTCTTTCAAAACTTGTTCAGGTACACTCCCTTTATCACCAACAGTCAGTCCCGATTCTTCATAGATAGATAGAAGAAGAAGAAGATATCTAATAAAAAGATAATTCAAAAAATATATAAAACCTCCTTCAAGGTCGTAACATACACTAAAAAGTTACAAATAAAATATAAATCTAGCTGAAAGCATAGCAATTTAATATGGCTAGGTATTAATATTCCTTATTTACATAAATTGTAACATCATATAAACATGTGTAGACATTTTTATACTCTTCACCTTGGAGTCGGTGCCAGTTGAGGCTAGCTATTTAATCGGAACCACATCTGATCTCAAAAGTTCAGATCGATGAATATAAAAAATTTAAAGAACGCGGTCAGAGTACTAGGTACTGAGCCCACTATAGATGACTGCTAGCAGTAGAAGTCTTTTGGTCGTAATGATGGTGATTGGCTGGCACCGACTCCAAGATAAAGTGTATAACAATGTCTACACATGTTTATATGATGTTACAATTTATGTAAATAAGGAATATTAATAGCCATATTAAATTGCTATGCTTTCAGCTAGATTTATATTTTATTTGTAACTTTTTAGTGTATGTTACGACCTTGAAGGAGGTTTTATATATTTTTTGAATTATCTTTTTTTATTTTACGCTTTTTAGTGGAAATTTACCATGACAAGTTAGGTACTCACAAAATTTTAATTTGTTTTGTTTAGTACATAATTAAATGCAGATTTTCTCACTATGTTTCCTTGACAGTATTACGTTTGATTTTTAAATTCTAAATCATTGCTATACTTACTTGATTGGACTCTAAACTAAGTTTTCCGAATGGCGAACAACTGACCAAACCCCTACGATACCGACGATGCTCGCCCGTTTAGTCCACGGAAAAATTCTTAAGTTGTTATCTTCACTTGGGGTTTTCAAATCTTTAATCTGACTAGTTTACAGAATATAATATGAACCAAAACCGCATATTTCTTGTTATTTCAATTATAACAAAAGCAACGCAATGAGTGTGCTGTTGTTTATTGAAGAGTTTTTGTTTTAATCATGAAGGAAGAAAACATTTTACGCGGGTATTAAGCAACACTTCTGATAGGGTACTGCTTAGTTGACGGATCAGGGATCGCAGTTGTTGCTATTGACTACCCCGGTAATAAGGTATGAAGGACGCCGCCTTGTGGTTCCCGGCGACTTACCAAAAACAATTGCGCCTCGCTAGCGTAAGGGTTGTGGGTTGTGATAATAAACAACCTAACATCCATCCATCCGTCCACTGCGCGTTTGCTTGCTTGTTTATATTTAAATAAAATAGACGAATGTATAGTTCCCGGCGCGTAACCTACAACCACTGTGAACCCCATTTCAATTGCCAAGCAGTGATGGAAACAAACAGCCTGAAACAGTCCCGCTGCTGAACTAAGGTTCCTTCAGGAGGCTTTTGGAAAAATCTTTACGGTTGGCAGGCTGGTTGTTGTTAGTTGTCCATTCTCACAGTAAGACACCCACTAGAAGAGTTTGGTTGATGCTTATTTAAGCGGCTATAAATAATAACGAATTAAATAAACAATTCAATAAAAAATATACACAATAAATAATACTAAAGTTAAAAAAAGCTAAATAACACACTTGATATTATGTTACACTCTAACTTTTGTATCGAATGGTAGAAGCTTTCAGGTTTCCCACCAAATTATGGAAAAAAAGAACTCTACATTACTGGCACGGCTTTGACTGTATTTTTATTTGTCTGTCCCCATGCCTCTCTAGGTAGTTCGCTGCTCTCTAGGAAATAAAAGATATACCTAATATATGTATGGAAAAGCAAAAAGACAAAATACTTAATGCCCAAAGAAGTAAGCAATTCCCAATATTATTGCAAGTTGCAAGTTGATCACCATTGTATATGAGAAGTTCGATAAATAAGTCCAGTAGCCATGTGATAAAATGTACGAAAATAATCGATAAATATACGTTACGCTTCATACAACATCACATCACTATTTTCAAATTCAGTAACCATTAAGTTTCTTGTTTTTTACATGCCAAATAAAGACAAATAAATGTCATACTTTATTGATATTTTGTTTTTAGTTGGGCATGTCATAATATGAATGTCTCTTCTAACGTACCGTATTCAAAGATGTGTGATAGAGTTAAAAGAGAAACCCCGTCTCCCGCTACCCCCAACCCTCCCACCCCTCTGAACGGCCGCATTGGTTTCGATACAAAATAGGCATGATTACTACTCCATATGGGCGCGTAAAATTTTTTCTTCCTTCATGGTTTTAGTCTTCTACTCCGCCATCAGATATAATCCAAATTTATATGAAACCATTTTGAGTACAACTTCTATCTATAAAACAAAAAAATATTGAAATCGATTGATAAGAAGCCGAGATATTGCCAAAATAATTTACCGATCGGGTTAACGGCATCGTCAATTGAGGAGTTATTTCCTCATATCTTCAAATTTAATCATCCGATCTTAGCGAAATTTTTATGGGACCACCCTGCAAGTAAACCAGATCGATTAAAAAAAAATATTTGAAAATCGGTTCACAATTAGCGGAGATATCTTATAACAAACACACAAAAAAAAAAAAAACATACGCGTCGAATTGAGAACCTCCTCCTTTTTTGAAGTCGGTTAAAAATAATAAAATTTAAGAAAAGCACTTACACCCGATTACAGTATTTCTACCACAGAATACCAAATAGTCTTCTACCACAGAATCTTCTACTTACTAAAACATCCTTTAACCGGCTGGTCTAGTTTTAAAAGTTAGAAAAATGTACCTATATAATTACATATCCACCAGGTAAGTACATCTACATTGGCGTGCTCCATATCAATCAGCGAATGTAAAGAATTTTCATCTGCAGATGTTCTGCTCGAGCGCTCCGTGTAAGGCGGCGCGCACACTGCGGGCTGCGGGGTGCTGCGGGGTGCTGCGGGGTGCTGCGGGGTGCTGCGGGGTGCTGCGGGGACGATCCGTCCGGATCGTTGCGAGTTCATGGCGTGTGAATGCTGACGTGCCTATGACCCGGCTTCGCGTTAAACACCCGCCAGTGTACACACGGATTATACAGGCATTTAATTTTTGACAATTATTTTATTAAAGTCTGAAAGTTATTACTTAATGTATTAAAAATAATGATTATGTTGTTCAATAAATATTTAAATGAAGAATACTCTTTTCTACAAATTTAATAATTATTATCTAAGCGCACGGGAGTGCGCAGGCCAAGTTCCAGCAACAAGCCGCGCGCATGCCGTGCACTATTTACACGAACCGTTTCGACCCACTTTTGACCCCCCTGTAGCTCAGTGCCTATTGCAAGTACAGAGATAAAATTGTACCTACGTAATTATATACTAGTACTAAAGCAGTATGCCAAATTTCATAGATATAGCTTCAGTAAATTCTGAAATATAACCCTGTGAAAATAGCTAATTTTGGCACTGACTGACTCACTCACTGACCGGTAATCAAAATGTTTAGGCCACTTCCAATTGTCCTAGCCACAGAACATTTAAAAGAGGTAAACATTTGCCATTCCCAAGACTCGCAACTACATTCTAAATTTGAACTTGGCAGGTTAAATTAGTTTAATAAATAGATTAATTTAATTATTATATAAATAATAAATTGCTGAGTTTGCTGTCGACTCGAAAAGAAGAAATAATAAATTTAATTATACAAATTAATTAAGTATTACGCACGAAAACCTGCCAAGTTCAAATTTAGAATGTGGTTGCGAGTCTTGGGAATGGCAAATGTTTACCAGTGGATCAGGCTGTTGATGACGATGATTATGATCGAATTTAAAGTGCATCTAAACTTGGCATTGGATTGGATTTCAATCCTTTTTTAGGCGAACAATTAGCCGATAGGAACTTGGCCGCCCCCTTTTTAACAGGTATGTTTTTGGTGGGATATGAGCATTACTTCCTTGATAACGCTGATTCAGTGCTAGCTTGACACTTCATTGGTTACGTTATAATTCTAACCCATGAAAATTTTATGATGATGTTATTAAAATTATTTTACATATTTATAAATGTAAAATAGTTGTTAGAATATTTTACACATAATTCTAACATTGCAATTATTTATTCTGAAATGTATATAATAATATATTGAATATTGTGATTTAAATTATTTGAAACGTATAAATCTCTACTTTGTAGGGTGTGGTGTGCACTGCGCCCTAGGTCGTTCGTCGAGCAACATACCTCGTTCTTTTGTTCACTGAAACAATACGACCAAGATAAAACTGCGTTTTTTGTTCCGTGAACCATTACGATTGTCGTTAGGCAGTCACTCCGGCGCACTTTTTACTTGGGCCGATGTTTTGTTGGTTTTATTTGCGTGTGTTAGGAAACCGGACGGGTCTCGGAACAATCGCGCCGAAGGAACGACATCTATTACCGGAGACGGGTTGAGTTAGGAAAAGGATATGTCACTTATGGTGGCGAATCTATTTATTGAGTTCCTGATTTTTTGTACTTGTATCTTCTCATATGGAAATAACATTCTTATTTATAGCGAGCATTCATTATTGGTTTTAGTCGATTTCATCAGTTTGCAACAATTAAGTATTACACCTACCTTTCCAGCTGTGCCGCGGAGATAGATCTATTTCAAATTTGCAAAATCTAGTTTGGGTGGTGAGTTTAGTAGTTTTTCCCTAGATAACGCTGCGCTGATAATTCTTGTGTAAATATTTTTACTACAGTTCACTCCCCCACCGCCCACCACTACCCACTTTATTCCAGTTTTGGTTCCGGTGAAGTCTGATATGCTACAATTTCCGGCAAGCTAGCTAGGCGATAAGCTAATTTTCACAAAAGCAATGATTCTTGTATAAGATCTAAATCCATGCAATAAAACTGTAGAGATTAAAAAAAATCTGTACATAGAAAAATATGCTAAAATCCGAGTCAGGAGGATGTAAGAAGTGCTAGATTTTGCATGGTGGTACTTTATATCCCCGGTCAACATCTCGGATACTTTTAATCGCAGAAACTTAAAGAGTTCCCGTGTAACAGTTAAAAAAATACTATGCAAAAGCCGAAAAACAACGCGGGCGTAACTGCGGGCAGACTAGCTAGTTCAAAATAACAAAGCTTTGATAACAATTTGCTGTGGTTGCATTTGAACAATTATACACGTGGGTACCATGTTTAACAGGCGTTGGGTTCCGAGAACATATTGTTCTTGCTGTGTTTGCACCCAATCCCACCTTGTATTGCCGCCTCATGCAAACGAACGATCGCCTTGTTCTGGTTAGTGGTAGTGGGTAGTGCATCCAAAACGTCTATGCTTCAACTTGCTTGAACGTGAATTTAACTGTGTCTGGTTTTATTTTGGTAAATAAATTATGCGTTTAAATTAAATGGGCTAAATTTTATCAACTGAATAAAACCTGTAGCAACAGAATGTTTCCTGTCCATTTAATGTTCAGGGGAAGAAATTAATAATGTACAGTTGTGATTTGGAGCCAGATAAACTGACCTGTCAATTCTCTAATTGGCTCCGGGACTGATTATATTAGATTCGATATACTCATATAATAATAATACACTAGTTTATCCCTGCATGGATTTAATAAGCTCTATGGATAAATTAGTCCACCGTAGTACGAGATCCTAACTAATACTATAAATATGTGAAAGTAACTTATAGGCCGGGAGATGATGACAGAAATTTTTAGGTCATTTGTTACAGTATGGCGGTTTTACAGGGGTCTTAGTACGTAATGACAAAAAGAAAAATGATGGTCATAGAGCTGGTACTGGCGGCCCAATCGCGTGGGCGTTAGTGAACTAGTCGGCTAACAGTTTGTTACGCCCGCGGCTCGCCTTGCTCTTGGGCGAGCCTGCGGCGTGAACTCTTAAGGTAGTAGACGGATACGCGTCGAATAAAAGAAACTGAAGTCACATAGATTTTAGGTTAATTCACAATTTCACGGTAACACTTTAACAATTACACTCACAGTAACAATTTAGAAAATAATTAAGATTAGGTACATTTGTGGAGTATGGCCACGTAGTTCGTGGCCTAAAGTAGGAGAAGGAATGATTAATAAAAAATTGATGATTGACGGATGATTTTGAATGAATTCCAAAATTAAATATTCAAATTTAGGGAAAGAAATGGTAAATGAGATGAGAAATGAAGTAGAAAAGAGGCAACGAGGTAGCATGCAATGTACCTCGTTACAAGTTAAGATAATTTAATGATCGAATTGATATTGTACAACACTGTTCGGTCCTTCGGGAGCACAGCGCATCCATTAAAAGTTGAACGACTGCCGACGACATTCGTACTCGATACCTGATCTCTGGAGGATGGCAAGGCAACTCGTTTGCGGACCGGACGGGCTCCTATTTTAATGTTGTTTGATTTTCTAATTTACATTTTATTTATTGAGAACATTGAATTTTGCTTATTTATTATGCTTTAGCTGATTTATAGTCTACCTGGACAATAGCAGTGGTTGTTATAATTATATTTCCTTGTTCAATCCTAGAATGTTTTTTAATTTTGATTTGAAAGTAAATAAACACAAGACGATTATCTGACACCAATTGATAATTACATATTTCGTTAAAAATAAAAAATATTATTTTATTCATTATAGTCTCCCTCAAAACACTTAATGACGTCATTCCAGAAGTTAAAAAGCTTTGCTATAACCAAGACCGGCTTTTGTCTCAAACGAGTGTAAAATCTAAGCAATAAAAAAGACATCAAACAGTCTAAAAGGGGCGATGCGATATCAGTTTGAACATAACTGGCAGGTAGCGTAGCGTCATGTGTGCACTACTATAGTTTAACAGCTACTCACTTTAATAGCTAACAGTTGAAGTACGTCTACCGTGCAATACTGTGGAAGTGCCGTGGAAATGCGACAAAAACAAAAATGGTTTGCTCGAAAATTCCATACGACAACCAACCAACAATAGGTTTAACGGAAAAAACTGAAGTCATAATATAATTTTCATTAGTTCAGAACGCCGTACCAGAACAACTATGAAATAGAATGCAATTTGGCATGCCGTAGCTTATTACGAGCTCTGTTCCAAAAAATACTTTATATTAGAATTTAGGACACATACTTTTTTTTTAAATTAACAAAAGTTTTAAAGCCTTGTTGTGTTTATTTATAATGTAACTTTCAAAACTAGTAATATTGGTAACATCAATCTTAAATAGGTAAATAAGTTCTAAAATTAACGAAGTGCAAGCTATAAAAAGGTTATTGAAGTCCAATGCATAATAAACAAAGGAGTTCGCGTGTCAGTATTAATTTTCGCTGTAAACATGTTTGTTTTAGCCTCCGTTTTGCTAACTAGGGCGATACATGCTATTGGCCTATTAGCGAGTTCCTGTGGTGGCAAATCAACTCCGTAACCGCTTGTAACTGTCCAACCTATAGTGACCTCTTTTTTGTGAGCAAAAAATCTCAAAAAAATAATAACAAAAAGAATATAATAACAATAACAATATATATTTTTAATAATATGTTGATTATCATCATCATAAACAAAATTTACGTTTAGAACTTGGATCGATATCAGAAATTCCCAGTTTTATATTACTAATCTCTATCGTTAACCCTAAGAGACAAATAAAAATGTTACTTTTAGCTCAACTTTTAGCACTTATTTGGATTACTATTAAAAAGGATTAAAAGGTTTTTTGAATCTGTCTCTAGGGATTCACAAACTGATTGATGATACGTTTTAAAGCAAGTAATAAATGTGTTTGAGTACTATACTTAGACAGATGGTAGGTTGGTAACCTAGCATTAAGTGCACTAGAATTTCAACGTCACACAAAAAATACAAAATCTTAAAGGACATCGCACATTTCACCAACTTGACACAAACTCGATACCAATTCATTTTAAAATTATAATTCTTAGCTGAAAACCACAAAGGCTACCTTTTACAGTGGGAAAATTCCTCATACCCACGGAAAAAACTGTTAGCGCAGTCAGAGCCACGGGGCGGAAAACTAGCTTGCTATAAATTTGCGTGTTTGATTCCACAACCCTTTACACAAACCTAAAAACTTCGTTAAAGTAAAAACTAGATATGAAAATGTATTTTCTATACTCACTTAAGGTGAGCAATAGTGTTAACAGCTCGTATTACGAGTATTCTGTACTAAGACATAATAATATTACATTGTACAATGCAGTGAATCTAAATGTTGTTATTGTACAGCTTCTTTGCTCAATTAGATAACATTTTATGACTTCTTGTTTATTGTCAAGAAAAAAATAACTTTAAACCTGTAACCCTCGTGCGTGCGTATGTTGACTGATTTCTTTTTGTCATTGCGTACTAAGACCCCTGTTAAACCGCCATACTGTAACAAATGACCTAAAAATTTCTGTCATCATCTCCCGGCCTATTAGTGTCAGGATTGTTTTTTTGTTGCGTTTTCCACTGCACCGATTTTGACGAATCTTTGTAAAGAGATAGAATAGGCCTTGTAAAAGGACAAAGGCGACCTTTTACTGCGGGAAAATACCTCATTTCCTCGAGATGAATATAAATAAAATGAAACAAATGATTAAAAATTATGAATTTAGCTACTTTTGTGTGAACTGAGACAGTTTTTTTTATTCATATAATATTTAATTTCATTCATAAATCAGTAAAACCGCTCATCTGTGCTAAGAGTTACGAAGATAAGCCATACAACAAAAACACGATTGTACTGTTTCAATTAAACTTATAATTGGGATTGTACAGAACCAGCGATGAATTCCCAGAGAAGAGAAGTTAGATTTGAATCCAGTTTTCATCGAACCGTCTGTTAATAAATATAGGTTCAGTATTAAAGCGACAACCCATATCTGAACGGTGACAGCGGTCGCTCCTGAGGGAGACCATAGAGACTTCACACGCATTATCGATAGTCCATATTATAACTTGCAAAACAATCTTATTATTATAATATTATTATACTTTATGCACAAGCTCATCTTTTACTACGTGTAGGTAACAACATGTTTATTGTACGTTTTTTGACTCTCAAGCAGTGAAGAAAAACATAATACTTTTGGATATTTTGACCTTTACACGGCACACCCCTGCAAACAAATGGCAAGATTTTGTGTAAATCTAAACAAACAACGGATTGTTGGCTGTCTGATCATTCTGATTTAGGTAAACTCGAGCCCCTCGGTGGGGACGTACTGGGGCTAACAGTTTGTTACGCCCGCGGCTCGCCTTGCTCTTGGGCGAGCCTGCGGCGTGAACTCTTAAGGTAGTAGACGGATACGCGTCGAATAAAAGAAACTGAAGTCACATAGATTTTAGGTTAATTCACAATTTCACGGTAACACTTTAACAATTACACTCACAGTAACAATTTAGAAAATAATTAAGATTAGGTACATTTGTGGAGTATGGCCACGTAGTTCGTGGCCTAAAGTAGGAGAAGGAATGATTAATAAAAAATTGATGATTGACGGATGATTTTGAATGAATTCCAAAATTAAATATTCAAATTTAGGGAAAGAAATGGTAAATGAGATGAGAAATGAAGTAGAAAAGAGGCAACGAGGTAGCATGCAATGTACCTCGTTACAAGTTAAGATAATTTAATGATCGAATTGATATTGTACAACACTGTTCGGTCCTTCGGGAGCACAGCGCATCCATTAAAAGTTGAACGACTGCCGACGACATTCGTACTCGATACCTGATCTCTGGAGGATGGCAAGGCAACTCGTTTGCGGACCGGACGGGCTCCTATTTTAATGTTGTTTGATTTTCTAATTTACATTTTATTTATTGAGAACATTGAATTTTGCTTATTTATTATGCTTTAGCTGATTTATAGTCTACCTGGACAATAGCAGTGGTTGTTATAATTATATTTCCTTGTTCAATCCTAGAATGTTTTTTAATTTTGATTTGAAAGTAAATAAACACAAGACGATTATCTGACACCAATTGATAATTACATATTTCGTTAAAAATAAAAAATATTATTTTATTCATTATAGTCTCCCTCAAAACACTTAATGACGTCATTCCAGAAGTTAAAAAGCTTTGCTATAACCAAGACCGGCTTTTGTCTCAAACGAGTGTAAAATCTAAGCAATAAAAAAGACATCAAACAGTCTAAAAGGGGCGATGCGATATCAGTTTGAACATAACTGGCAGGTAGCGTAGCGTCATGTGTGCACTACTATAGTTTAACAGCTACTCACTTTAATAGCTAACAGTTGAAGTACGTCTACCGTGCAATACTGTGGAAGTGCCGTGGAAATGCGACAAAAACAAAAATGGTTTGCTCGAAAATTCCATACGACAACCAACCAACAATAGGTTTAACGGAAAAAACTGAAGTCATAATATAATTTTCATTAGTTCAGAACGCCGTACCAGAACAACTATGAAATAGAATGCAATTTGGCATGCCGTAGCTTATTACGAGCTCTGTTCCAAAAAATACTTTATATTAGAATTTAGGATACATACTTTTTTTTTAAATTAACAAAAGTTTTAAAGCCTTGTTGTGTTTATTTATAATGTAACTTTCAAAACTAGTAATATTGGTAACATCAATCTTAAATAGGTAAATAAGTTCTAAAATTAACGAAGTGCAAGCTATAAAAAGGTTATTGAAGTCCAATGCATAATAAACAAAGGAGTTCGCGTGTCAGTATTAATTTTCGCTGTAAACATGTTTGTTTTAGCCTCCGTTTTGCTAACTAGGGCGATACATGCTATTGGCCTATTAGCGAGTTCCTGTGGTGGCAAATCAACTCCGTAACCGCTTGTAACTGTCCAACCTATAGTGACCTCTTTTTTGTGAGCAAAAAATCTCAAAAAAATAATAACAAAAAGAATATAATAACAATAACAATATATATTTTTAATAATATGTTGATTATCATCATCATAAACAAAATTTACGTTTAGAACTTGGATCGATATCAGAAATTCCCAGTTTTATATTACTAATCTCTATCGTTAACCCTAAGAGACAAATAAAAATGTTACTTTTAGCTCAACTTTTAGCACTTATTTGGATTACTATTAAAAAGGATTAAAAGGTTTTTTGAATCTGTCTCTAGGGATTCACAAACTGATTGATGATACGTTTTAAAGCAAGTAATAAATGTGTTTGAGTACTATACTTAGACAGATGGTAGGTTGGTAACCTAGCATTAAGTGCACTAGAATTTCAACGTCACACAAAAAATACAAAATCTTAAAGGACATCGCACATTTCACCAACTTGACACAAACTCGATACCAATTCATTTTAAAATTATAATTCTTAGCTGAAAACCACAAAGGCTACCTTTTACAGTGGGAAAATTCCTCATACCCACGGAAAAAACTGTTAGCGCAGTCAGAGCCACGGGGCGGAAAACTAGCTTGCTATAAATTTGCGTGTTTGATTCCACAACCCTTTACACAAACCTAAAAACTTCGTTAAAGTAAAAACTAGATATGAAAATGTATTTTCTATACTCACTTAAGGTGAGCAATAGTGTTAACAGCTCGTATTACGAGTATTCTGTACTAAGACATAATAATATTACATTGTACAATGCAGTGAATCTAAATGTTGTTATTGTACAGCTTCTTTGCTCAATTAGATAACATTTTATGACTTCTTGTTTATTGTCAAGAAAAAAATAACTTTAAACCTGTAACCCTCGTGCGTGCGTATGTTGACCTTTTAATCTGACGTCACAGTCTGACGTGCCTAAAGCTCTGGTTATCCCTTTAGAAATAAAAATGTATGAATCCATCGGATTTCGTTAAATCTAATTCAGTTTTCAACAAAGTAAATTCAATTGAAAATGTAGATCCAAAATGGAAACAAAATACGAATATTGGCAATGTTTGCGTTGTCTGGTGCTCTGGTGCTCGGACAATGGAAATAAAACGTCACTGTTTTGCGCAGCCCTATCTATCAGGGTTGTTTCTTTTCAATCAGAATTAGCTTATTTTTTAGACAAACCTTAATAAATGAGTGAATGAAAATTCTTTATTGTACTAAATAATGTACACAGGCGAACTTAAATCTAAAGTGAATTGAAAGTGATTTTGTTTGGAGTTCGAATGAAATACTCGGAAACCGTATTGCTATGATAAAGGTTTGCATTTAGTAACCAACATTTTATTAATGCTTGCTTATACTGCTATAACACACCCCACACGTTTCGAGGTTAACCTACCTAACAAACCCTGGTGTCAGAATTGTTGAGCCGCCTTAGGCTTCCGACATGGCTTCTATAACGACTACATCCGCAAATAGTAGCCGGGACCAACGACTTTACGTGCCTTCCGAAGCACGGAATCATCTTTCTCTCACAAAGTGATATTTGTTTGACGGATCCCCACCGGGATTCGAACCTGGAACCTCCGTAACGTCACACGAGCTTTTGACCACTCGACCACGGAGGCTATAATAAATAATACATATTTACCATGAAAAACTAACAAATTATTTCACTCTCCAATTTAGATTTTTTCTAAAGATATTTTTTGTAAAATTACTTTTAAATAATATTGTTATTCATATACAGTGATTTGTTTTAAGCTTACAGTTTGCCATCTTGAATATACGTATAATAATATCTCTAGTTCAGAAGGTGTTACATAATCTCAACGCTTTGAAAATAATATTATGAAGATGCAGCGTATGTGGAGTTTCTTCCGGCGAGTTCTTCTCCACAGAACACAGCCAAATCGTGACCTCGCCTCGACGTCGTGAAGTGATTTGTAAAATCTTACTTCGAATAAACACTTTTTGTATTTTGAATTTTGAATGGAGATTGCAATTAATTTAGATTTCTCGTCATAGTCGCAACCTTTTACAATATTTGATGGCGAAGTTTAATCCAGCGTTAGTTGAGCAGTAGAGTCCAGTGTTAAATAGTAAAATAAATGTTGAACAAAATTGTGATCCCGAATCAGCTCCAACTCGTGCCCTGGAAGTGATGTTGGAAACACATTAAGTTCGTCTAATGAGTCGGGGAACTCCCGCCGTGACTTAGGCCTCTCCCGTTCTTTAGCCCACTTCCTTAAGACAGTTTTCGAAACAAGAACAAACTTCAGCCAGTTTTACTCGTGGAAAATTGTGTTTTGTAAAGCGAGCGAGTTTCTATGGTCTCGAAGTGTTGTACCTAAGAAATAGCTGTTGGTTGTGACCTTCCTCTGTTCCTACGTCAAAGAAGGTAGCAAGGGGGTTTGACGAGGGTTACTACTGGTTTTATTATGCATCGTCTATGTCTGACCTATCTTTCGATCTTGTGTTAAAAAAATTGGCTGTGCCTGCGTGGAACAGTATTAAAGGATGATGTTAAATACGGACAGTAATTATATTTTTATTATTACCAAACACAGTGTTTCGTTGTTTGAAAGTGTAGTCTCAACTCCCGATGATGCTCAGTGGTGGGGCTAAATACTTGTAAAGGTGCATAAGGTGCAGTGTCGTCGTCTGTGCAACTGCATTGATAGCGGTCAGTGCATTGAATGTCATAAAAAAAGCATCTTAAGCGTGAAATTAGATAGAGATCAATCAATTAACTAAACAATTTGCAATTGTAATGTAATCAAACATAATTTGGAATTTTTTAAATTATTCTGCATAGAAGTTGTTTTTCAATTCACCGCGTACCTAATAAATAAGGTTTGATAAAATCTTTTTACAAGTTGCTTTAAGAATATTACCAACGCTTTTAGATTTGAAAATATTCCTAAAGGTTTTATAAAGTAAGTAATGAAATTGAAGTACTTTGTGGTCTGGCTTAATTTTAATACTTTTACTTACAACTTTATACTACGCCCAATGAATAATAATAAACGTAAAGATTAAAAACGTAAATAAAGTATAATGCAGAAAATTCTGTAAGTTTTTCAAATACTTACCTATTGAGTTTATGATTTTGCTGCTTATGAACCTTATTGTGTTTGATTGAGCTTATATATATTTAGATTAGCCAACCAGCCAGCCTTTCCCGTTCTTCTCCAGTCTCGGTAACATGAAGCATTGTGACAATAAAAATCTCAAATTCGACTTTCAAAGTAATAATAATAATAATAATAACACTTTATTACACACAAAAAATCGAATCAAAGTATCAAAATTTCCTCTAATAGATGTCTAGTAACACGTAAACCTTTACGCTGGCTGGGTGTATATAACAGCTCATTAAGCAGCCTTCAATAAACACACAGTGGGAATTATTATACCTACAAAATAATATTATATAAGACAAAAGAATGAATGAATGAATGAAACGAACTAACGAATGAATGAATTATGTATGTAAATAAAAAAATATAAACAGTATTTTTATCGCTGAGTTTCTATGGCGAGCTCTTCTCCACACAAGACCGCACATTTTGCTTTGCTGATCTCGCCACTAAATGTAACTTTATTTGACTTAACTAAGTGATGTAAAATATCAAATAGTTAAAATAAATGATTTAAAATTAATTGAAATTCACTTTCCCATTACAACGCACTTTGTTCCCGCGTATATAGTAATAAGCTCCGAACCACAATTGAGCTGAAAATTTCACAAAATGGCCGCTATCTTCCGTCGATCCATATACACTAGCAATTTGTGTTTATAGTCGACATAGTGCGGGAGGCTACGTGGCTACATTATTAATACTATCGAAAATCACCCGCATTTTAGGAGATGACGTCATTATACAAATACTTAATACTATCGAGATTATTATAAAGAGGAAAGATGTGTATTTGTGTGTGTGTGTGTGTGTGTGTGTGTGTGTGTGTGTGTGTGTGTGTATGTTTGTACTAAATAAACTCAAATACAGCTGTGCCGATTTCAAAAATTCTTGCTCTATTAAAAAGCTACATTCACCCTGAGTAACATAGGCTATATTTTACCGCGGGAGAATGCCTCATTCCCACGGGAAAAATGGTACCGAGGGCGGAGCCGCGGCGGAATGCTAGTAATACATAATACTATATTGATTACAATATTGGACACATTTCAGCAAGATACAATGCTCGCCTTGTAATGAAGAAGTTCTGAATTTGAAGCGCGGTGAGGCTCTCATCGAATAAATATAACTTTATAAGTCTTTCCCTACTTTGGCCCTAACATCGCTGGCTAAATCGCCTGGAACGGGCATACATTTATTAATAATTAAAAACTGCTGGTTTAAACAAAATTAACTTGAATAAGATTATTTATCTTTTATTTCTGTTAGAGTTATTTCAATAGGTCTATGCAAATAATGAAAAGAAACAAATGAATGGCTGGCAACTTTATTAAAGGCCCCTTTGAGCAGCGCCGCAACTTTTTGACGGAAAAATTCTTTGAGTTTGGCGAAATTGGCTAATTGTTTGCAAATTAAATTTTCAGTTTAAACTCTTGAGATATTTCTTCGAATCTATTTGGTTTCTGCCTCCTTTGGGAGCTTGTTCGGGAAATATAAAATATTTTGCAATTCGCGTTCTGAGAAAAATTTGGTATGGCTGTGACGAGCGGAGTCCAGAGGATAGGAATGTCAAGTTTTATGATATAAAATGTGGCAGATTGTCATTATGAAGAAAAAAACTTATTGTTCAGCATTAAAACAAAATCAGTTTAGTTAGCCTAGCTGAGTTGTTTATAGGCCTGCTGACAAAGCTATACTTATAGTTGTTATTATATACCGCTGTGACACAGTCGTGTGATTGTGTTAAAAACCACATTAAACCACATTAAGTATATTCTATTCTATTAAACTCTGGCTTCCATTTAACGATAAGAAATATTATACATAGTTCATATTGCTTAGGTATATTCAAAAATAATACTTATCACTTATCACTTATCATTGAAAACCATGCATGTTTTTGTTATAATTTCATTATTTTACTCTAATTGAAGCGTTTAGCGATGAAAATTAACTTAAAATAATTAACCTTTTTCGATCAAAGCTAAAACAAATAAGAGATGTTAAGCAAACAATTAATATCCTCAAATAAAATATTTCAAAAGGAACAAAATTATAACTAATAGACTCATGTCGGGCTGATTAGAAAAATTGTTGTTCTTAATTTTCGACATGAAATTTGTTTTTTTGTGTTTTTTATTTTATTTCTCTCTCTGTTTGTCTGTTTGCACGGGCTAATCTCCAAAACTACTGGACCGATTTGAATGAAATTTTGCATGGTGGTTCTTTACGTCCCTGTTTAACATCTTGAATACTTTTAATCTTGGAAAATTAAAGAGTTCCCGGGTTAGTTAAAAATTACTACGGAAAAGTCGGAAAACAACGCGGGCATAGCCGCGGGCAAGCAGCTAATTATGTAATAATTGGTTCGTACTTCGTAGTCCCTAGACACCGCGTGCCGTTTTAATTTTGCTATTCGGAATTAACGAGAGGATAAATCATAAAAGTGTAATTAAAATATTATACATTTAATATTACGTAACATTATAAACAAATCACCTTTTGATGAAATAATGTGCAGTTGGAGCATTTTTTTACTTGCTTAACTTGTTCAAAGAAGAATATTCAATCGTGTTTGCTTCGTTAACTACGAATTCAAACCGATGTGCGTTACGCGTACATTATTACTACGAGTATGTACGAGTATTTTATTACGCGTATTTAGGAAACAGTGGAATCACTAACGCCATTTGTTTGCCTGAGATATAAATAATGAAAAAGTTAAACTTAGTGTAAATACATAATATATTGTTAATATTTAATAATGTATTTACTCAGAACACACTTATTAATATTCAAAATAATCTGCTTATAGATGAACCCACGCACGTTATCATGTTAAATACGCCAACATGCTCTTTATGTTGAAATATTACGAAGTTACGCGTGTAAGATTGAGATTTTGCTAATATCATACATACCTATGACTAACTTTTCTTTCATTAAACCACTACACATCATGACATAATATAAAAAAAATCTGTTCTGTCTGTAATACACATACTACAAGAACTGATTAGATTTTCCAAAATCAGACGAAGCAAATTGCTTTTCTATTGACTAAAATATCATAAATTATCGTCAATTGTGTGTAAACTAGTACTGTAGTGCCAAGGACCGTTAAGGGTTATTGAGCCACTCAAACCTTTGATACCCTCCCAACACGTGGTTCACGTCATTAGTTCTTCATTTGCTATACCTGGATACAACAGTTCCCCGAAATACAGAAATCAAATAAATTCTCGCAACTGTATTCCAACTGTAGTATTCGCGAGTATTTCGTGATCATATTGTAGTAATTCCATTGATGTATCGAATTGACAGACCGTTTTATGTCTGAGATGCTCGTAATAATATTATATAATAGAATAGAATATGAAACCTAATCCAGCAAAGCATCCACTCAGGTGTAAAGCTCCGATTTACTTGAACTAGGATATTTTAATAGACAGTAGAGCTTGTTTGATAGAAATAACTAAACTTGATCCTTGTAGGATCTCTAAGGTTGCTTGGTAGAAATTGCTACTCAGTAATAAGGCCGCCTAAATGTACACTTTCGTTCTTTTTTTGTGAATTTACTGATCCTATTGTTTCTAGTTTGCAATAAAGTATATGACTAGAGGGAATTTCTCGTTGCGTTTTCTTGGAGAAAATAATATGATATAGAAAATTGCATCAGTATATAAATATGTATTTCAAGGACATTTCTTACCACTATTATAGTTTATCTATGTAGGGTGTGGCTGCTTAGAAAATACTTACTGAAAAACTCAGGAAATCGCTTTGAGCAACTTTTCCAAAGTATTTTTATCATAGATTAAAAAAAAATTAACTGCTATATAATTAAGTTATTTTATCGAACATTCTGCATGGAGAAGTATATTCCGTGTTAGGATAGTTAATCACATCTCAAAACTCCTTTAATTTTTTTATTTCACACTTTAACTTGTATTTTAACGTTAGTAAGTACTTTTATATATTCTGTTCTGTGCTATAACAATATGTTTTTTACAAATAAATCATTTCAATGGAATAATTTGGAAAGTCGTTACAATGGGAATCAATCAAGCCAGGCCAATCAGAGCGCTGTAATCGGTGACGTCATCCGCACGCGCGTGACGTGTCAATGTAACGTCACAAATCAAGCCATTGGAACGTTCATCAAAATTACTACAACTCCAGTGCGAAACGTCAATTAGCACAGTTTATTGGTGAACAAGTGAACATGCCTAAATACTAGTAACTTTATAGAACAAGTTACTTTGTGTTTTTAATTAAGCGTCGAAAAAAAACCATGCCTGAGACGGTAAAATGCAGTTAATCTAGAAAATAATATAGGTATAAACTTAAAAAAATATAAATTTTAAATAATGTAATTCTGTGACAAAGCTAATAGTCTACATTATTTCTTATTGATATTAATATTTTGTTTAAAATATTTTACAAAGATTTAAACAAAAAGAGGCTAAAAAATCTGATTTTTTTTCTGTTTTTTATCGTATCTTAATGAATTAAGGATTTTTTTCCAGTGACAGTGTATTGCTTTATGTAAAAGTGTAGATTGGGGATTAATATTACTCCAAAAAATGGACGCTGAATAGCGTCTAATAACGTATTAAGCCTGGGATTGAAACAGTTCATAAATTCAGACATTTTTAGTATGGCAGGATAAAAATAATATTGAAGCTGCGGCATTTTCAATTTCACAATACATATCAGCAGGTACTTGTACAGTCACAAGCACATTATACAATCTGCGTGCGTGCGTCAGTTTGATCAGAATTAAATCGGTCGTGTTTGCGCGCGGCGTTACCGAACGTACACAGCGTCTGACGTATAGGACATAGACGGGGCGTGAGGCGACGACCAAAACGCCGCGGTTTTTAAAGATAATTTAACTAAACTAAAAGATTCTACATATTATGCCAATAATACGTTATTGGCATAATATGTAGAATCTTTTAGTTTATTGGAAGTAAGAGAGATAATTTTTGCTCAAAATACAGTCAATTTGTGAGGTCGCGTCGTTGACATTTTAAACTCCCTTGAATACGGATATGTCGATATTGTTCTGCATAACTTCACTTTGAATACAAATCTTTGCATAGTAAATATTATTTTAATAAATACCGTCTGATAAAATGTATTTTACTACATGTTTACTACCCATGTGGTCGTAAATCAGGGTTGAGGGTTGAGGGTTTGAGTCCGAGTTCCAAGTTTTTCATTTTCGCCTTGGTTTCAAATAGTAGATCTTTGACAGAAACGCCGCGTTTTTGAGGATTTCAGATTTGTACTGTGTTCGCGTCTCATTTGATTATGCTAATGTGTGTTTGCGCGCTATTCTGAATACTGCACGTCCGTACGCTCGCGTTAGCTTGGCGTACCACCATTCGATTATAATAACGGACCCCTAACTGCCTGTGCGGTACTGCACGTAAATTGAATCTTTCAAAAAAATGGTTTTCCTCTCAATGTGACGAAGTGATTCGATCAGCGTTCTGCTCTCGAACATTAAAATACCTCAACCGCCGCTAAACCTTATAAGTTCCCAAGTTTTATTTCCCGTGGGTTGCAATGTCATCGACGATTTCATAAGCCATATCAGAATTAATGAGTTATCTATGGCTTTTGACACGGTTTATATTCCACAATTTGTTTGTGGCATTGCATGTGGCTTGCCATGAACAAAAACTTGCTTTGTATTGTTTAAAAAAGTTGTCTGTCAAGTTAACAGAACTTCAGTCAGCCACTAGAAGGCTCTCGTTACAAAAAAAGTATAAATCAAACGTGTTGTACAAGATGTAGATGTTCTGTTATTTCAAATAATTAAATCTCACCATCAAGTATTACTTGTCACGCCATTGACTTGCAACTAAAAATGTAGCTTTAAAAAACGGTATATGTGGTTTATGCGTATACCTACAGCTTTCAACTCCGGGTGCCTAGATAGATTTGGCATATTGTCAGACAAGAGAATTCCAAACTAAAAGCCAAACTGACAAAACCCGAACCAATATCACGTCTGAAAATTCATTTAATATAAAACTGGCTTTCCGCCCCGCGACATCGCTCGCGCTATCAGTTTTTCACGTAGGTTTGAGAGATTTTCCCGCGGGAAAAGGTAACCTTAGTGTTATTCTGATGTATAAGTTACATTATTATGAAGTTTCATAAAATCCATTATGTAGCTTTTACGTGAAAGAGTAACAAACATCCATAGGATGGATATCCTCACAAACTTTCGCGTTAATTATATTAGTAGTATGCATACAGTTCTATGAAGCAGTTAAAATGTTGTATATGTATTAACTTTTATTTATTCATTTTTTACTAACCTACGTATTTTTCAAATATAATATATAAAACACTCCAGTAACGACTGATATATTAGTAAAAGGACAAAGAGTAGACCTTGTGGAGTCCATAATGTTTTTAGGAATAACTTTAGATGCCAAATTATTATAAAATGTACTTAAATACTTACGTTTCAAACATAAATATTTCCATGGAAAACACACAATTATCGAATCCAAGAACGAGTAATTGAATAAACAAATAATTCATTCAGAATTATGTGTAATAATCGGAAGAATTTCCAAATTTGTCTGTATAATGAAATAACAACATCTCATTGGGTGTGGTTCAACATCAAATTACAATATTTTACGTCCGCGGAGATCGTGTGCGAGGGCCCTCGACTCGAGTGATTATGCGCAAATTTTCCATCTCGGATCTAAATAATGATGAAAATAAAAAAGACTGGAAAAGTTAAAATGAAATAATTTATTTCAGTCTTGATCATGATCCAAGAAAACGAGGTCTAACAATTAGACCACGTGACTGATACAAACCTACGTCATTTTGCGCTTTTCATTGTCTATTACACGCATTCGACAAGGATGAACAGGCAAAACAACATAGAAATGACGTAGTCTTGTGTCAGTCACGTGGTCTAATTGGTAGATCTTGTTTTCTCGGACCATGGTCTTGATTCGAAGCCAAATTTTTTTTGTAGCCAAAAATGAGTATGTTTAAAATATCATAATATTATGTTTTATTACCAACAACTCGTAGCTTTCCCAGGCTCAGCTCCGTTACGTGATTCCGTGGGAATGAGATGTTTTCCCGCCGTAAGAGAAGCTTAGTGTTAAAATTCAGGGTGCACACTCTCTCCATTTGAAAGTCCAGTAGTTTGGGTGCAGAAGGGGAGCTCACAATTTACAAAAAACCTTTACGTTTGTAATATTATAATTACTCGTTAGTAGTATAACATGATATTTAATTTGTAAAGGTACCTAGGTATATCTTTCTTTTTAAGGTTTTGGTTAAAGATAGAAAGGTTTCTGTTTTTGAATTAACCTTAATGTTTTTCTTAATTGTATTATTGTTTTTATCTAATATAGGACCTATGCTCTTAAAATAGGAAAGAGATAGATAGGAAATTAAAAAAAAGTTCAAGCCACATGAGAGCTTCAACATATTTTTCTTATTATTAAACGTAAATCTAATTCTCGGATGTAAAAGTGAGCCATTTAGAAATAAACACTGATACAATCGATATAAGGGAACGAACCCTCAACACAAAGTAATTTGTTACTGTTATGTTCGCAAATAATGATCCGTTTCTTATTCGTTTTCTGTTTTGCGATTATAATGGCGGCTCTGCCTAATGGATTCATGTTGTGTTTTATTACACCATTATCAACGTCAAGAGTCCGTAGACGTTTTTATTATGCGTTATGATTCGTGAAAAAAATATATTGGCAACCAACCATTAAAAGACTGTGAGATTAGTATTGCTGTTGAAATTTTTTCAATATATCGTTCAGCGGCCATCTGACCCCAAAACAAAATAAGCAGAACTTATCATTTTACTATAGGTATTAGACAGACGATTCACATAAATAATAATACTTCGATTATTAAATACTAGGTTATGATAATCCATTACTATAATAATGGCGTCTCGTACCTACTTTGGCTTGGAAGACGAATAAATAGAAAATTATAAGTTCTTTCATGAATTTTCTGTACAATTTATACTTGCAAGACAGTGTTTTTAAATATTATTATTCATCTCTGAATACTACAAATAGAAAAAGATTTATTATGTTAACAAAAGAAACAGACCTTAAAATATATTTATTTAAAATATTTAAATAACCATTACACATTTGAAAAAGATATTACATTCATGATGCTCGTACAATAAAATGTTAGTGAACATGGTACTTATGGTATGCTACCTACGTTTATTAACCTGTAATCAAAATTATTCATATTTTATACTGTAATCATAAATATATTTTATTCTAGTTTATTTTGTACATAACATTAGTTCAGGTTTCAAAGGTATTTTGATCGACTTATGTTCTAATATAAATAACTAGAGCTACTGGCACTCCAGGATTTGTTCAGTTGGTTGTGTACATTCAAGCGCGGTATGACAAGGATGAATTGTGTTTTTTGCGACCCGGGTCTTAAGCAGATATTCTGAAAACTCCGCGTGTCATGTTTCTGAAGAAAGCGCCGATCGATCCGCCCAGACTGACGCGGGCGCGGGAGCCTTCTAACATCAATCATGAGCAAATCTTACTTGAGACATGAGCTTATGAGTTCGGTCATCGGCACATGACAAAAAACTGATTTCACCGCATTATTTTACAAACAATTTATATAATAAAAAAAGTAAAAAAAAAACAGTGACAGACAGCGAGGTCTCCAAAATCCTTTGACAAGTCTGTATGATTGAATGACAGGCTATACATTTATTGAAAATATGCCAAACCTGTAAAAGTTCTCTTTCAGTGAGTTCTTTCCGCTGAAGACAACACACATTTTCTAACTCGGTAGAAAACGAAATATAATTATTGACTTAGTGGGGTAAACATTAAAGTTACAAAAAAAAAATCTTTGAACTGGTTGAACGTAATGTAGGTAGGTACTTTTAGACTGGGCTCCGGTCGCAGAAATCCTTACCTCATAAGATTCATTGTTAGACGCACAATGCAGTGAAAGATAATGTTGCCGAGTAGGGGTATTTATATTGTTTTCTTCCCTAAACCTGGCAGGACAATGTTTATTTTTCAGCTGAAAACCCTAAATTTTGCTCAAATTTATATCATAAGATTTCAATTCAAAATGATAATGCAGTGAAAGATGACAAGGTTCGGTCAGGATTCTGGCAGATATCGTTATATTTTCATAAATGGCACTTCTCAAACTATCGTCCTGCATTAGTTTCAGCTTGAAATCGGATGAGGTAAGACATCGACATTTTTGGCCTACTTTGAGGTGGTCTACTGCGGTCCCTGCCAGGGTGAGGGGAACCAACTTACGAAATACCCCATCTAGGAAGGAATATCTTTCACTGCATTATCATTTTGAATTGAAATCTTATGATGTAAATTTGAGCAAAATTTAGGGTTTTCAGCTGAAAAATAAGCATTGTCCTGCCAGGTTTAGGAAAGAAAACAATATAAATACCCCTACTCGGCAACATTATCTTTCACTGCATTGTGCGTCTAACAGTGAATCTTATGAGGTAAGGATTTCTGCGACCGGAGCCCAGTCTATTTGTTTGTTCTCTTATATTTGTACGCTAGTACCTAATATAATAACATAGAATATTATAATACTGTGATCGATAAATATTTATTTTCTATGTATGCCGATCAAATGCGTGTTCAAAGTCTAATGCTAAGGCTTGTGTGGGAGACTACATACATGAGGGTTTCTAGGAAATTAGAGTATTCTGGCAATACTAAATATTATGCTAACTAGTTAACCCTCTATCGGGTGAATTCTTTCCCACAATATTCCTAGTAATCAAGTTACATACATAAACTCCAGGTAAGTCAAGTAACGTAAACACCGATCAAGTCTGAAACAAACTTAAGTTTAAAGGTTTAGGAAATGAAGACACGGTTTCTCGTGAAAGCATATAATGGAGTTTAGTAAGCAAAGATTTCGTGGAACTTATAGGGAATGCGCAGTTCACGTATTAATATATTCGATTTTACAGTACTATTTACGGTTACATCTGATGAGGATTTCGCTTTATTTTATAGCAGTGGTTTCTGAGGCACTTTTAAAAGTAACAAAATATTATAAAAAACACAGTGAACTTTACCAGCCAGTGTTATTTTACCGCGCCGCCTAAACTTTTAATAAAAAGTAAAAGCCGCGAGAGAACAAAATGAATTATCCGCGACGCAGCCGCCGGCGCCTGTCGGGTGACGACCGAAAAATTATGCTGAACAAAAAAGAACATTGTAAAAAAGTGTGTGTCGTCATACGAACGTAAAATATTCACCCTTGAGCCAAGATATATAGAGGTGGGAGGGCACTCGAGGACCGACTGGTGAATTATTCGCGGCTGATGGTGACGCCAATTATTTAACTCCTACACCGCACCAAATGAGTAAAATTACCAAAAGATACTGGCCGTTTTAGGGTTACCTTTTTATTGTTTGGAAAGATATTAATGATTCAAATTATATTAGAAAAAATCACACGAGGCGGTTTGTCGCGGGCGTATTATCACTAGAGGAGCTTATCTTACTATGAGCTTGTATGAAGGCCGTTCGAACTCTCCATACGACCGGGTTTCTTACAAGCTTGTAGTAAGATCAGCTCCGCAGCGCGAATTCTCGACGTGACAAGCAGGACACCGTGTGTACTACACCTTAAATTCGTCAAAAAGAAGCCAAATTAGAAAAACTTTTACAAATTATTGTTGATCTGACATGAAAAATCAACATAATTGGTAGGTTTAAGAAATTGGTACTACGAGTAGTTAAGTGGTAAAAGTATGTTTAGTTCTAAGTGACAGTTTTTTTTTCTATTCCTGAAACAACATAAGCGTTACCGGAATCATGTACTACTGTTCATTTAGTTTTACCAAATTTGTTTCTTTTATTGTTTTTCAACTGGTGTCGCTGTTAGCGTATATTTAGGTACTATCTATAAATCGAAGCGAAAAGTGAAAATCATTGAAGTGGCACTGTAAAGCACGTAGTAAAAAAGCGTTAAATAATTTCGATGAGCTTGTACGGAGACTTGGTGGTACAATTAGTAGTACACCAGTATGGCCCGGATAGCCAAGGAGATGCGGGTTCAAGTCCCTGCACAAGCTTAATGATTTATCATTTTTTGCTTCAATTTATAGTTGCTTGTTTTTATTTCGTTTAACAAAAGTCCGGCGTGGTATCATTAAAGGTCAATGAATCCCTCTGATTGGTAGTTTGCGTGACCTCTCCCTATCGATGGTGGGCTGACACTCACACCAAAAACTGACATTAGATTAGTAATCGCAGCGGAGATCGTTAAACCACCAAGTTTTGTAACAGTTTATTTATGTTGAACCAAATAAAAAAGATTGGAAAAGTTTGTATGAAGTCATAGAGCAACAAATGCCCACGATTCTTGCAGAATTCTATATTTATTAGATTGTATTCGTTACCTTCACATCAGCTTTAAATACTTTAGTCTTAACGTTAGTGATATAAATGTTTTTACATGCCTGTTAATGCAAACTACGCGTAAACTCGATGTTTGATGTTCCTAAATTTAAGTTAATGATTTAAGTTGACAATCACCTGTCCCTTTTCGTTTCCCATAGGAATAAAAAAGACCAAACACTTAAATTTTGACATTTTAGCGGTCATGTTTAAAATAACCAAAGTTATACGGGTATTTTACTTAAAATAAAGTGTTGAAACTCAAATAATTATTTATTTACTCACAAAATACTTCAAAATTAATACTTTTCTTGTAACCCAATTTTTGTAACAGAGCAACGAACATTTATGTGGTTAGGAATGCGGCGTTCAGAATCGTGAACACTGTGTTTTTATATCGCAGACGATTCTCATCGCTGCTCTAAGAAGCGCTTGACATTATAAGCGATGCTTTTTTATTAGTTTTTATTGCATTACTAAAGTTTAATGCCAATGTCAAGTTTTTATAAGCATTTTTGTTAGTCTGCTATTGAGGTTTTGTTTTAGGTATTTAATATATCTTTATTCATAAATTATAATTTGTGGTCCATCTTTTTAACCTCTTCCCCGGTAGAAAACAGTACTTCAGGGTCTGGTCTAAAAACCAGTGCTGAGCCCCCGGGCCCAGCACATGCTGAGATGAGTGCCCTTTGCTACCAACATAATATTATCTGTTACATCTTTTGTTGATAAAATAAATTACTTACTTATTTTTGTAGTAAACAAAATTGTAAATCCTTTAGGCATTAAAATCCATTTTTTTAACCTTCCTAAATAGGGATGCTTTGACAACTCTCAATGAAGAAGCCACAAATACATAATTAGGTAAGCTTAAATGCTTCAAACACACATTTTATTAATAAACCAACCATATAAATCATTTATATCTTGTATTATTAGATTATTCCAAATGTTAAATTTAAATGCATTGTTATTATATTAATCAAGAGTCCGTAAATCTGAACACTTTTGTCCTAGAATAAAAAACACAATACTCGTAGCAGGGCCCGGATTTAAATTAATTTGCACTTGACCGTACAGTCATATACAGAAAATAAACAAGCCAGTTTGGCCAGTTTACATCGTAATGTAAATCCTATTCCTGTGCCGTGCAGCCGAAAGTACAATGCAATAGTAAAGCTCTGTGTTACACCTCATAACAGCATAGGTAGGTGCAGTTGCATTGCAGCTCAATGCAGCCGGATGCGGGTAATGGCTCCAACTCAGCATTTTATATGATAAAGCGGTAAGAATAAACAATTTTAGTTACTACCAAGTTATAGTTCCCAAAAAAAAACAATTATTGAACCCGTCAATGACTGAAACTTGACCTTGTATTACAAACCTACCTATATATAACCATTTCTTACATCCCCCTGACTAAGGTTTTAGCAATTTTTTTTCTATGTACAGATTTTCATTTTGGCTCTCTGGATTAGAATACTGACGATATCTGTTGAAAAAGTTATACATTATTAATTAAAACGATTCATTTTACCGACCTTATTAAACGGCCATTATTTTATCCTAAAATAAAGAATACTAACTGAAATAAATTTCTTTGAACCTGAGTTTACTAGCTTGTAGTTTATACAAATCTAATTAAAATGAAAAGGTCAAAGGTAGTACCTGTGATCCATTAAACTCTTGTTTCAAGCAAATTAGTTTTAATGGAAAATTAAATAAGGAAGCCTACGCTCACCCTGAATAATAAGCCTCTAACGACTGAACACAGTCAGCGATTGTTTTATAAATTAGGTAATAAATACACATATTTATTTATCTAACCCCAAACGTGGCAGAGCCTGTGCTGTGTCAGGCAGCTGATAAACATTATATAAAAGTACAACATCTTGACACGAGGCATGCACAAGTGAATGTTTACCCTGGGCGGGATTTAAATTCGCGACCCTGTGCTTCGAAGGCAGATGTACTACCAACTAGGTTATGGCGTCGTAAAATATCTAACTACTTACAAGAGATACATCTGTGGTTCCATTGAGTAAAAATTCAGGAAAAGAAACATAGTAGCCATGATAACGGATAGATTTGTAAGCAAAATCCTTCCAGCATGGTAGGTCACTTTCCAACGTTCATAATTTTCCGCCAAATTGTCATCACTTCAGACAATAGGCTATCATTGTTGGACGAAAATCAGTGAGTATATTATTATTTCTATAAACAAAACTGCAACTTTTTTCTAGAACTTTCTTGAAATCGTAATCATACTTTACAAACAAATTGATAGCGGCCGATCATTGATTATACCAAAAACTAACCTTCGTAACCATAAAAAATAACAAACACATTTTAAAAATTGTAATAACATATTTTATGTACCTATGAAATATGAAGAATCTGACCAAAATGTTAGGTTACGCTGAGGTACTCGTATAAAGACATTAAATTTCAATAAGTATTGTTTTAAAGTAGCGTACGCGCGGTACGTACTTTTTAAAAGACACTTAGACGAACAAGGCATTTACTCGTTTGACGAACGGGGAAATGGACTTAGGGTGCCGAAACGTTACTTACATTCGGGCGATCTGGCGTCGTCGTCGGGACGTGTGACACATCCATTATACAGGATGTTTCAATATCACTTTGTCAGTGACACAGGATACCACGCTTCCAACAAACAATTATACAAAACGTCAGTTTTCGAAAGATATAAAAATAGACCGTGCATTCAAGACAAGTAACAAAACTTTAAAAATATGGATTAATATATTTTTTTAGCTTTGCTTTACTCAATTTTCATAACAATTCTATAGCACTGTGGCGGCGTGCCACATACTTCTCATTAGAAGAGCGACCAATTAGAAGTCGAGGGTGGTCGAGGCCTGAAACGCGCTATCGCGCTATCAGTCAGAGTTTTCTCGGACCGCGGTCCCTGGGCTCACCATGCCCGGCGGAAAATCTTCCCTTTGCCCCTACAGCACCTTCTACACTACTTTTGATTAGAAATTGGACTAAGACATTATATTATATTAGAATATTATTTATATATTACGAATATTTTTAAACGAGTAGTTTCAGGTTATTTCTTACTATTATTTCATTATTATAATAATCGCATCGCATTTACTCTTTTTGAAATGGAATTTGTACGTACATATAATATTTTTATTCGTATATTATTTATTACATTGTAAGCAGCAGCACATCGTGTCGTCATTTGTTGTAAAATGGCGGCCTTTGATCTGCTCATTAGTTCCGGCGGCGCGCGGGGCGTCTCGGCGTCAAATCGCGTGACATCTCCGCATTAAGCAGGATGTTTGAGCATCCCCCCAACCCAGCGCCACAGAAGAAAGATACTCAGTAATTGCACTCCATACAACACCGCCCGAATCGTCGCACGGACACATAAGGATCATTTACACGGCCGCTAACCCATCTTTCATCGTTTTGCACCTTGAAAATGGGTTAGCGCATGGTCTAAGAAAACAAGGTCTAACCGTTAGACCACGTCACTGACACAAGCCTACGTCATTTTCCTCTGTTCATCCTTGTCTATTACACGCATTCGACAAGGATGAATAGGCAAAATGACGTAGAAATGACGTAGGCTCGTGTCAGTCACGTGGTCTAATGTTTAGACCTTGTTTTCTTAGACCATGGGTTAGCGGCCGTGTAAAAGATTCTTATGTGTGCGTGCGACGATTCGGGCGCTCTTGTATAGAGTGCAATTACTGGGTATCTTTCTTCTGTGCCACCGCAATGTGACAGACGCATCTCTGATTTAAATAGAATGTTCAAATTACAAAAATAGAATTTCAAACGATTCATTGTTTGCTTTCAACTTTGCCTCTGTCTAATTTTGTACATGTATATTTTGTGTCAACCGTTTGTTTGTTTATTCACCTGGATAACCAATTATAACAACAAGCCGGTGCCGAAGTATAGTTTAGCAATGGAAGGTTAAGTTTAATTATTTGTTGTTTTTTTTTAATTCAAATTTTAAGTTTCATCTAAACCTATTAGAATGTAAAAATATCAATGAACTAAATTCGTGTAGGTAATTGTTTTTAGCTGATAGTTAAAAAAATCTGTCAGCTAAGCACATAAATATTTAGTAGTATAATTATTATTGTGCCCAAATTATTCTATTATTTCCTTTGTTTGTTTAAAGGACGTAAGGATTTTAATAAGGCAAACGATGAAGGTACAGCCTAATTATTGAGAAGTGTTTCTGAGAATGGATGGATTGGTCTCATATGGAATGATTAGTTCGGAGACAGTACCTACATAATCTTTATAAATAAAACATTAATTGAAAAGGAAATCGTAAGAGTGAAGAACTAATTTCATCTTGTTTAAAAAGTATTATTATTAGTTAATTTTTTTTGTGTTATCGAACCGAATTCGTTTATTAACTTTTAATTTGTAATAAAAAGTAGGTACATAGATAGATACATTTATTACAAATTGAAAAAAATAGGTAAACTTCATTTAATTAGCGATATAACATAATAGTGGATTTTAACAAATCCTACTACTCGTCGTAATAATAATTAAATGAATAATAATTTTCATCATCATCATCATCATTTCAGCCGAAAGACGTCCACTGCTGGACAAAGGCCTCCCCCAAAGATCTCCACGACGATCGGTCCTGCGCTGCCCGCATCCAGCGGCTTCCCGCGACCCTCACCAGATCGTCGGTCCACCTTGTGGGGGGCCTGCCCACGCTACGTCTTCCGGCGCGCGGTCGCCATTCGAGAACCTTTTTGCCCCAACGGCCGTCGGTTCTACGCGCAATGTGCCCAGCCCACTGCCACTTAAGCTTAGCGATTTTTCGGGCTATGTCGGTGACTCTGGTTCGCCTACGGATCTCATCATTTCTGATTCGATCACGCAAGGAAACTCCAAGCATAGCCCTCTCCATCGCTCTTTGGGTGACTTTAAGCCTTCTTATGAGGCCCATTGTAAGCGACCACGTTGAGTTTTATTTATTACCACAAAAAACAATTTTTCCTCTATATAAATAATAATTTTATATAGAGGAAAAATTGTTTTTTGTGTGTGTATGTTTGTAATGAATAAACTCAAAAAAATTCTACACCGATTCCAAAAATTTATTCACCATTTTAAAGCTACATTCACCCTGAATAATAAAGGCTACTTTTTATTGCGGAAAAATGCCTCATTCCCACGGGAAAAACTGTTAACGCGGGCGGAGCCGCAGCGGAAAGCTAGTATAAAATACTATAGAGGTGACAATAATAAAATAGTGAACAGACTAGGCCGACCCCCTCCCCACCCCCTCACCTGAACTCCCCCCTCCCCCTACACGCGATGTTTCAATTAAAACCAGACCATTTTTCATCTACTATCATTGAGCTGTGATTAATGAATATTCTCAATGATTCGTGAACACCTCCTACCTATTCAACCGGAGTTCTACTCAAAACCAAGTTATTATATTCTCCACATCAAGCAAATTGCTATTTTATCGTTCTATTTCCATAAATTTTATGCTGAACCGGTAAGTGTGGTAGCATTAAATAAAACTGTATACGGTTCAGAATTGCTAGAAATATGATGCGAGTTCAGGAAAGCTTTGGTTGCACTCTGATGATAAGTGAAGTTGTTATTCTTTGCATATTTAAATTTGTATTTCCATTCTTAGAAAATTTGTTGTAGAATTTTCAAGCACCGTTACACTCTTAAAATGTAAATTAGTGCGCTGTAAGTGTAAAACGAGAATGCGAATTTTTAGTTTTGTGTTTTTTCGCTAGTACTTTATTTGTATTATGTCTTATGTTAATTTTAAACTAAAAATTCATCAGATAACAAATAAAATTAATTCATTTGTAAATAACCGAAATTAATGTTGTACACTAATAATTTCAAATATAATACTTTCTGTATAGAGTAAAATAATTTATTTGGACAAGTCAGCATCCCTTCGAATCGTTTTAATATTTTGTTGTAATTTTTCTGGTTACGTGGTGTTTAATACGGACTTTTAATAAATTTAGCTTCATTTTGTTTAAAAAAAGAAACAAAGAATCCTATATCAGTAAACGACAGTACATCAGTATCAACAATACTCACTTACGACAAGTACACATTGCTCTACTGGGAATTATATTTACTCATAGATTGAATAAATAATAACTATCATACCCTTTACTGTCTTAAAGAATCAGCTGTGTAAGTGAAATTAATTTTAATAAAAAGAAAACTAAACATGACACGACAGAAGAAGAAAATTACAAAATTTTATTTCATGTAGGGCCTACATTCGTAGGGGCAAAAGGTAAGATATGGTAGAGACAAGTTCTTAAAGTATCCGTTGATTGTCGTCAAGCGAGAGTTTGCTTGTGTTAATTGAAAGTCCTGCGGTAACTGGTCTCCACGGCTCAAGTGGAAGCTCGCTAATTTATGAAAGGTAAGGTAACGAAAGCATCTGATGGGTTGAGTGCCTCGCCTAAGAGCTCTCTTGCATTACAACGTTCTTAGAACTGTGTAGCTGTCTTCAATATTGACCTGGTTTTAATATTGTCATCTAAGAGTTTAAAACGTTATAATAAAAAAATATTTAAAACACATCCCTCCGTAGCATTTTTTATTTCAACGTAAAATAAATATATAATTTTATCACTTTTTGTCAGTGTAGACTATTTTTATTTAAAGAAAAAAAATCAGACATTGATTTTCATTTATAAAGATAGAACTGTTTACGGATCGACCAAATTTTTCACAGAACCATTCATTTGAGCTTAACTAAAAGGCACCAAATATGAAACGGAAATTTGATACGGTCTTTCCAATCAATCCACAATACATAACGTGTTTCAAGCGGCTTACATAATAAAATCCTCGCCATTAGATTTCAATTTTTTTTATAAACTTTGTCAAAAGTGTTGTAAAATTGAAATTGTCTATCACCTTCGCCCTATGACCTCCAGCAGTTTTGTAGTTTGTATATGTATTTACAAAGTACCTACAATAATAATTAGCTGATTTATATCGGCCTGAAATGTGTCTGAACAAACATAACAACTGACGATCGACCGCTCGATACAGCTATTTGTCACCTGGTAGATGTAAAAAAACTTGTACGTAATACATTTTACATTGCACCTGATTCAAAAATATTGTGAAACACATGCATATATTTACAATTCACATTTAGCCTCTAAAGGTAACAAACAGACAGACAGAGTCACTCTCGCATTTATAAATAAGGTAAGGTAGGTCAAGTTTAGGTTCAGCTGAACTAGTTTATTCCTTATTCTAACGAAATAAGAACGAAGCGGTGTCCAAAGTAAACTTAGCGTGCTATTCACTACACTAAATGAGTAATATTTCTGTTTTTATAATATTCGTTTTCCCATTTAAATTTTTATCTAATTTTATTCAAAATTCTAGTGATCTTTCACAGGTTAAGCCAAAAAGACTCAAGGAGACGATTATATGTATTTAAAAAAGTCCTCAAAAGAAATTTAATAAATAAGCAATTAAAAAATAGTTTGTAAAAATAATACAAACGTTTTCAAAGAAATCTTCAAATTTAAATGAATATTTAAAAAAAGGTCTTCAAAGTAAGGTAATTTATTCTCCCACACAGAATTCGGTTGAATTGAAGCAGCATAACTATCAAGCCGACTATTTACCTAAAGTGTTATGATGAACGTCCTAAGTACACAGAGTGGATGTCTGCGGGCCTTATTTCAAGGCATATCAGCGTGGGTACACAAATCTTGAAAGTAAGTAGCGCTACACACGCACGAGCCATATCACTGACGAAATATATCGATACCACGACCATTTAACTCATAACAGCTATATTATTACTTTTTATGTGCCTTTTATATTAATAAATATTCCCAGTCAGCAGTATTGTTTAAATTATAAAAGCAAACATTATTTCTGTCCGAAATAGCTCTTAACTTTATTCGCGAATACGTCAAAATAGAGACCAGTATTCATTGATTTTACCTGAAAAAAATAATAATTGAAAAATGTTTACCTTTGAAAATACCCTACTCAGGGAGCGCCACATATTTTTATAAGTATTTGTTTTTCGAAATAAATAACTATTATTAAATTAGTTCTATAAAATTTCCGCAATATGGCGAGATTTTAAATTTCTTAAAAAAGACGCTGAGTCGATATTAACTGTAGTACGACAATACTTTACATTACGTAGTTTTGTAACCAAAAGAAATATCAAGGTTATCTTCAAGAATAAAACGTCCATGTTGATTATTATAACGACTCACCTTTGTTAGCCGCAACACAACAGCCTCCGTTTTTATTGTTGCGGCTCACGATGTAATTATCTTCTTCATTCTACCACACTCCTGAGATTCCTAATTTATTTTATATCCATAATAGTTTACGTAGTTTCCTCGCCTCGTCAGATAAACGGGATACAACTTGTAAAAAGCACTACTTTGGTCATTTGATATACTAGTCGTGGTCCGTTTGGCTAAAGAGAAATAAAGAGCCTTGAGTTTGCAATTACTACGTATTATTTACACCTTGTTCTTATTTACTAACAAAACCCTAAAATTTTCTTGGATTATTCTCTCTAAAAAATAACTTACTAGCTTTCCGCCGCGGCTCCGCCCGCGTTAATAGTTTTTTTCCCGTGGGAATGAGGTATTTCCCCGCAGTAAAGTTAGCCGATATTCTTCCGCAAGGTCTATTCTATCTTTGTGCCAACTTCGCCTGTTTCATTAATTTCATTTCATTTCATTTCATTTCATTCATTTCATTCATTCATGCCAAATTTTACAACCTATGGTCTTTTTGAGATGTCTTTAAATATAGAACAATATATATGGTCTGCTGTTTAATTACTGATATTTTACCAATTAAATATGACCAATAATCTGTTGCTCATTATAGAGGTGTTAGGTACTTTTCGCTTCTTAATTACGTTTAGTCCAACTGTCTCCGGATTGCAATTTACACAAGGAGACCAGCATACTCTGACCTGCGTATTCTTCGCAGATGCTCTCTTAAAATGCTAGAATGGATTTACTCTCTGATTAACGAAGGTCTTTCTTAATTGGATGCTTTAAGTACGATCTCGATTCCCGTTTGGTATTTGTAGAGCGATTTTAATTTCAGCGAATGTCTCGATCTGCGAAGTACGGGCTTAGTAAAACAAACACGAACTAATTTTCAATTAAACAAGATTGTCCGTTTTCCCCCACCAGGAACATAGAATTAACCAGGAGTTGGCTCCAGGCTTTTGAGCACACAAGTGGAATAAATTGTCAAAAACGTTGCGCCGCCGTAACCGCGCGCCTAGTGGCTTTTATTGGACTTTGACGACGCACTCAAAAATTCTTTGAAGCGAGTCGATTGAAAATAATGTTATGACGAAAAGTTGCCAGTACTTTTTTATTAAATTCTTGTCGAGTTACCACAAAGAGCTCCATATTGTAATATCCAAATCAAGCTTTAATTTGATCTTGCTTGGATGGAAGAATTTGGAATTTCGTGAACATTATACGGATTTTCATTATTTAATTTCAGTGTGTTTTTTTTTCACCGCATGAAAGAGGGTATGTGTAAATTGAAAATGAAATTATTTCTGTTTTGTTTGGGTAACAAGCATGTTATAATGAGGGTAAACGGCACAGATTACCGCATCACCCCTCTTTCCCCCTCATCAACGACATTCATAAAAAGGGCAAAAGTAGGTTACTGCTTACTTTTGTTGTACTTTCTTTTGAATTTTGAACTCTTTTAAACTAATTTGCGTTTTATGTTTATATTTCTTAAGCTTTAACGTGGGGGATGAAAAAATGTATCGCTATGATTTTCTAATGCAATGTTATGGTTGCTTCCTTACTTATCGTGGGATACGTAACATGTCTACAATGATTACATTACAAATATTGTGCCACTTTCCACTGTTTCAATTTTAATTCAAACCCCCTTTCTACGAATACTTCAGGGGAAAATTCTAGGGTTGTATAATACCTGCATTTTTCCTTTGCCTGTGAAGTTGTCAACTGCAGGCGACAGAAAAGGGGAGGTGAAAGGGGGTGGCACGGGATGGGTTTTGACGTCACAAACCGCGGGAGGCGACGCGATGTTCCTGGATTTGACGCCTGCTTGACACAATGTCCGCTCGGGGCTGTTGCGGAGGCCTCAGAATATTTAAAACTATTTTTTTTTAAGTAATAATAGGTATATTTTTGTACAATAGATAAGTGTTTACTGATTTATATTAAAAAAAACATCAGCCAGCAATCAGAAGATGATTTAATTCACATTCAGATAGAATGCATATTGCTTAAATTCAAGGGCACTAGAAAAAGACAAGTGCAAGACTCTCTTAAGTTCAGCAGGTGTTCTTGTTACAATATCTCCGTAGGCAGGCGTGTTCAATGAGTGGCAGTGTTGAATGAAACGCCTGCAGTTTGTCCCATTTACGTAAATTCATTGTGAATGTGAAATGACAGATCGTTAGCGTCGCCTGTGCATCGACGCCGATGGAAGGCAGATGCTCATAATGTACCTGTCGATAACTAGTGCCGGGAAGAGACGTCGCGATGAACGATATCCGGTAAAAAGCAGTTTGGTGTGTAGGTAATTCTTGGAAGTCAAGGACTTTTTCATATCCACTGCGTTGTAGCATTGTTATTCAATATGAATAAAAAGTTACGTACAACGATATTAATAAAATAACAATACTAGTTGGAGTAAGCATTTGCATTTTTATTCAGAGATTTTTTATTTGGAGCTAAAATGTGAAAATGAAATGTGTTTGAAACTAGAATTGAAACAAAACACACTGCTGAAAATGAAATTAATTTTGCTAATGTTAGAATAACGAATTAGTATTAGATTATTCAAGTAAATCAAACACATGTAATTTTTTACATTTTCAACTATTTATGATGTAAATCAAATAAATACAAACAGAAAAAAAAACAGAATAAACATGGTGAAAGTAAAAAATATTAATATTTTTTTGTAAAATGTTTGTGTGCAATAAATAATTAATTATTTATTTGTCATAGGTTTCAAATAACACTTAATGACTGCAGACTTTGAAAAGAGAGCAACATTGGCAGCCAGATCTCTATCTCCTTTTAAATATACATAGCTGTAATCTAGAGGTCGAAAATCTGTGAATACAAAAAAATATTAAAAACCGAGTTAGGGGGATGTAAGAAGTGATAATATAGAACATAATATCCAGATTTTCAAAGTTAGACTAGATGTCTACCCGTGTAACATAGTTTGACAATAATTAATTCACAGGATTAACAAACCAATAAAAACCTCAACTGACTTCAAAACACCAAGTGTATAATGGAAGGGGTAATATCGCCGATGGTCGCGACATCTGGCGCTGAGCGCATGTTATTTTATTCACGACACCGAGACCGACGACGCGACGCTGACGCCGACGCTGGTGCTAACTTACTGCGACAGCGAGAACTTACTCCCGGGCGCTAAGTTCCAATTAGGTCAGAGATTTTGTTCGGGAAAGTTGCGGACAAAATAACTCGCGATTGACTTTTGTTGTTCTTATCGTCTTCTTATGCCCCGTATTTTGTTCCGTAGAACCCTATTGATAGGTCAGTGCTTCTTACGAATTCTTTAGGTCGTGTAATTTTATAGCCGTGTGTGGTTCTTAGTTTAGAATTTGACCAATCCAACTTTTTCTGTAGAAGTCTATAAGGCTTTATTCCCTGGAAAATGGGCACTAGAGTCTACCTATGTTATCTATTAACAACAACTGGGATCTCCAATCCGCTTGGCAACACGTTCAAGGGGCACCTAGTCCAGTAGTGGTCTGTTATAGACTGAAGAAAAAGTTACGTAGTAACAAATTTTCTAATCTGTGCTATAAATAAGTACATTCTAAAAGTTTTACCAAATACTTCATGGTTTTAATGGTTGCCTAGTTTAAGTTTTTTTACGTGTGTTATCTTGAGGCTTAAGAATAATCACAACAGTAAAATACATCACAAAGCGTCGACCCGTAACCGTAATCCATCAATGGACAGTTCCATGTATCAAGACTGGAATCAACCGATCGAGCTCTAATTGCCGATATCGCATGCTCGACAATCTCCCGCGCGACAAGACACGACACGACGCGCGACACGCCGCCGGCTGACACGAGACGCGCTATTATGCCGGTGACGGCACGATAATGGAGCCAGACGCTGATGCCACTGAATTATATACCCACATGTCAGTTACCAGTCTAGTTTGCGACGAAGCCAGGCCCGCCGCAAGCGGGCGTGCAAGGCGTGCACCGCACGCGGGCGGCACGGTCAGGGGGGCGGCAAATCGGGCAAGTTTTGTCACATGCACGGAGAAAAAAAATCTGACCAGTGCGTCGCACAATCAAACAACTTCATTAACAAAAACATTATTGTTCTAAAAAATATATTTAAGTGGCTTGCAGGCGTTGTTAATCTACGAATAGCAACATCTGGTGGCAATAAATGTTGACCAGATTCCGGAATTCCCGGTAAAGAATATCGTCTATTGTCTATCTAGCCCAGGCAGAATTTTTTTTGATGATCCTTTATGAGAGAGGGTCTTGCTCTTGCTCATTCATCACTCTAGCGTTCCTGGCAACAGACAACAAGCGATTTTTGCTTTCTCGGGATATCATATCTCTGCAGTGACTAAAATATATAATATTCATTGTGACAGTATTTCATGTAATAACTAAGTATTGTGAATACAGTGCATAATAGAAGTGCAAAATAAATCGTTATTATGGTAAGTAATCACCTATGTTAATTTATTTATTTACTATCGGTACATTTCCTAATATTTTTTTGCAGTAGTATAGGATTATTAAATTAATTATTTGTGAATTATACTGTACTGTTTTTTCTGGTGTGCCATAAAGTAGTTATATTCTATTCCATTTATTTGTTTCTGATTACTCTATCGCTCGCGCGGACATAACCGGAATTTTTCTTTTATAAAGTTTTTAAATTTACTTTTCTGTAATATTCAATGTAGGTAAGTACAATATAAGCACAGATATAAGGGCTCCCACATATAACTGCTAATTCGCATCACAAGAATGTCCAATCTGATTCGAAATCGAATGAGCGTGAGCCCTAAAACAGTCTTACTTGAACGCGAGAAGGGCCAACATTAAAGTTACAATTTAGGTAATATTGCGGAAAACTACTCAGCGCACGGTATCTATTCTATACCCAGTGCCAGAAGATGGGTAGTGGTCCAGAGGTTAAAATTAACATCCGGATTGTGAAAGTCGTGGGTCAAACCCCACTTGTGGCCTGATATGTAACTTTTTCAGCCTATTACTGCATAGAAATTTGTTGTTTTTTTTTTTAAAATATAATATGCCCACTTACTAACTGTTTAAAAATAATTTCAGGGTCTACAGGAAAGGAGAAATGGAGCCCCATTCCGACAGCAATAACGAGGAAAGAAAATCTGTCCAGTTCCTTGCGAATGAAAATTTTGAGCATGGCACAAAATAAGTAAATGGAGTGACGTGTCGCTTCAACAAACACAGCTTCATTTCCTGAAGTTATGGAAATGTTTGAAGAAAAATACAAATATTCTTCAGAAGAAGAGTTCAGCAAAAAAAAGAGAACTAGGTACTATAATTGAAGAACGGGTTGGTGATATTTAGCAATTTAGATGGTGATGATGCTCCTGATTAGTGGCCAGCCAGTATAGGTAAAGCGTGATCAGGTCCAGGTAGAATTTTCATACTAATGACGATGGAAGAAAATTTACACATAAATTATTACCAAAACAACAAATTTTTCAAATTACATTTGTTTAAGAGAATTACTTTTTTACTATTAAAAAAATCTGACTATACACTACTATATCATCTTTAGGCTTCAGGCTTAAATCTTAGCATTGTTTCATTAGATCATTATTTCAGTAATTAAATAAGTTATTATTAGTCAAAAATCACGATACATATATAATTAATAAAAAAATACTAAATATCAAGTAAACATTATGTTCATCATTAAGTTATTGATTTGTAAATGAAACTTATTGAAAATTAAGAAATAAAGGTATTGTTATATTATGATCTTTTTTTTTTTCAAAAATCCCTTCTTGAACTCAGTGGATAAGTCGTCGTTATCAGTACGTTAGGGGCGGCATTATCAGCATTGCACGCGGGCGTCCAAATAGCTAGCGGCGGGCCTGGACGAAGCTATGATGCGTTTGTTAACGCTACAAAAATTTACATCTCGATTGAATACTATAAATGTTTTTGTTTTATTGTATGAAATTCTTTAAAAATATTGTAACTGATATGGTAACTGACATTCCAAAAAAGTAGTACTTAAAAAGTTTACGAGAATTTGACTTTGTTTTCAAAGTGTGAGTTTGTTGACTTCTCGCAAATTCTTCTTGTCAGCTGAATAATTATATCTTAAAATGATTATTCTTCTCATAAAATGTTAAATAATTTTATAAGTATAGTATTGTACTTCAAGCCTCAAAGTAGATAAAGGACGAACATGATACAAATTAATTTAAAAACACATCGTAATTCACATCCAACTGCGCCTCATACCAAATGGGTGGAACCAAACCACTTCGCCACCGAAACTGCCATGAATGAGCATAAACGTCATCGAGTGACTCCGGCGCCGTACATCAAGATGCTAATATGCGTGGTTGCAGTTTTCAATGAGCTGTCGTTAGCAGTGATCGATATGCGCGCTCGAGACGCCTCCGCCGGCAGAGATGGATGGCGACGTTTGACGTCACAGGCTCACAGCGCAGCGGGATCCTAACGCGTCACTGTCGGCTTCACGCGACCATTCTCAGCCCCTTCCCACACGGAGATACTAAAATAAAACTGGTTTCAAACTCAAAATCACTAGAGCGTTCCGCTCAAGCATTCCAAAATCGCACAGAATGTGACTAACTAGTGACTGTGACTGTGACTAACTCACCGAGACAACGTTTTTGAATATCTAAAGGGAGTTAGAAACTAGTTAGTAAAATTAATTCACCTAATTTAATACTGTTGGTACACTATGGATTGTAGGCCTTAATAAAATGTTATTATTCTTCTAAGTTTCAGAAACTCGTTGTGGGAACTGGCCAATAGCAATAAGCCATAAAAAAATAATTTCAGGCAAAATATTTACTCTTGCTCGCTTCAACTCATAGATCAACAATTTCATTAAATCCTACTTTCAGACAAAGGTTAATCATGATATAGTTTATTTTTTAGCATTAGAAAGCCACTATGGAAAAAAAGCTATTTACTTCATAAAAAATACGTAAAATATTTCTTTATAACAAACACGTACAAACCTGCCAAAAGATATTACAATAGAACCAATATTTACGTGGAGAAACACCTTTTCTCTCATAAAATGAACAGGTTCACAAAAAGATTGTTCTAATTTCGGTCAATCTATTTTCGGTTTGAGACAAACTAATTTGTACAACTTAGGTATTTCAATCCTGAAATTTAACTAACATTCAAGTTTCGACGGAGAACAATTACCACTAACTACTTCGTTCACCTCGATAACTTCACGTTTGAAATAATTTTAATTACCTTTATTTGAAATATGATTACAGGTCTCATAAATTGGTAAAGTTACGGGAAACAGTCTGTAAAAGGTCGGGATATTTTAAGCCAGGAGGCGTTTAAATTTTGTAAGTGTGGTTGAAACCTGTCAAATTTCGTCAAAATTACTTACATATATTTAGTACAATTATATTGGACACGTCACGTATGTAGAAACTGGGACTTACAAAAACAATCATTCGACAAGATTGTTGCTGAAATGTTACAATAATAAATTCAAAAATATGGGATGTAGGTACTGCACTGGCATAATATTATGCTAAACTAATTTTAAAATATTAAGTTAGTTGTTTGTTTTATTATACAAGTTTTTCATAATTTAAAATACCTCTCACTATCCGTTAGTGGACGTCATTCGGCTGAGATGATGATGATGATGATGATGACCCGTTAGTAAAATTGATGGATTGAATGAATCAAATAATCTGAAATAAATGCATTATTTTAAAAGCGGATCCGATACGTTATCATTATTGCGATAAACCTTTAACGCGAATAAATCGTTCATTCCCGCGGGAAAAACTGTAAGCGCAAGCGGAGCCGCGGGGCGGGAAGCTAGTAATATATAAATATTACATACATACAACATCCAGACACAAGGCAAACACAAGTGCTTATTACCCAAATGGTTGCCCTGGGCGGGATTCGAATTCGAGACCCTTTGCTTCGAAGGCAGGCGCGCTACCGACTAGGCTACGGGGTCGTCAATTTAATTATAATCTTACCTACTTACTCCTATGGCAGAGGAGGCAACAAGCAACTATTCCCGGCATCAGTTTTACATTGTGGTTTCACTGCGCAAGTTTGTGGAGTTAGTTATGACGCGGTGACAACGTCGTTGTAGACCGGTAGCTCGACAACAGAGCATTTGTCAAAGAGTCTGGCGAATTTTAGATTCGTTCTGTATTTTTGCATTCTCACCGGTTATTTAGATAACAGTTATCGAATTTATAGTTTAAAGGTTGTAGAGTTTCTCCATTAAAATAATTAAAATGGTTTTTAATTTGAATGCTATAACTAGTGTTCTTACTCATTAAGTGCCTTATGTTATTAAAATTAATATTTTTCTGCGTGGCAAAGTTACAGATTTGGATTGTATTACAGATATATATATTTTGAAGAGCGCTTCTTTTTGTACCATAAATTGTGCTACGACTTTGATTTAAGGCCTTTATTTTCTTAATAAATTCAGCCTGTACACGTCCGCTGCTACACGAAAGCATTTTCCAAAGATCTCCACAACGATCGGTCCTGCGCTGTCTACCACTGCTTCTGCCCGAAACAAATTTTATTTTAACTACAATGTTTTTTTATACGTCTTAAAGTCACTTTGGATACCGAACTAATTTTATTAATTTAGTTAATACTCCATAATGTTGCTTTACAAATAGTTCCGTCACGATACAACGTGTCTATAATAACTTAGATGAGTAGGTGAATAATGCCAATATTAGCACTTCATATTTATGTTCGTCAACTAAAGCATCCTAACTATTCCTAAACACACCGACTTTCTTTGATGTTATGTTTTTTTTTCTATTTGATTCTTGGTTACAAAATATACGGTTCCTTTAATAAAATACTTACAAAATAAAATTCTCCTTGTGCCTTGAACACCCAACTTTTATTTGAAACATGAAATCTTTCAGCTTATTAAATTTAATTTGGAGGACGCGACTCGTTGAGCGAGATGTTTATTTAGAACTACGTCGCCAAAGGAGCGTGAATATAAATAATTTCACGGAACATTTGCGCGGACTAAAGCTGGAACAATTATTTTTGTGAGAGTCCCAAGTTTAATAGTGACTGTCGAAGCGTGAACGGAACAACGCGGGATTCCCTAAGCTGGAGTAGGCAACGGCTTTTCATTTACAGTTTTAACTTAACGTCAAAACTTTTTTTCTTTTCTTTTCTGTTTAGATAGAATTTCAACCTACCGCTATAAACAGTGCAGTTAAAGTGGCTAAGTTTTCCGCCGCAAATATATAATTTGGTTTGTCACTGACATGTAAAATAAAATAAAAAATATACTCAAAATTAAATATTTTCTTTCTTGTTAAAAAATACACTTAAATAATGCGTATATTTTGTCTTTTCATAAAAATATTCTAAATATTATATTCTATAGCCACTGACTATAACCGCTATGACATCACTGATGTCACATCAGTATTCGTCGTGTTGTACCTACTCGAACTTGACTAAAAACTGGACCAACCGAAATCTCCCTGTGGTTGTCGTACTAACAAGGCGAATAAAGGAATACCAATATGAGTGTCAGCGTTGACCTAATATAACAATAATACTGTCATCCCCAACCCGTCTGTCAATGCCGTGGGTGGGATAATGTCAACAAAGCACAGCACCATAGAGTAAAAAAAATTTTTTTCTATTTATACTCTAAGCACAGGACATTCATTATTAGATTTCCCGACGTTTTGTCCTGCTAGAAGCTCTTCGGGAAGGACGGGTGTTTTGCGTCAAATGTCCTGCTGGAAGACGCTGAGAGTCCTGCTGGCAGTACGAAGTTTTTATGAAAGTTTGTTTGGTCCTTCCGGCAGTACACTGACCTTGACCTGGAATTGGTGCCTCGTCGCCCGGGCGTAAACGCGCTGGCTCCGTCTATACTCGTGCACCATGGCTCGCTGACTGAAGAACGAAGGCGCTTAGCAACTGTTTTCTCTTATGCATAAAAGAGACATAAATACTTAATTTTTTCGTACAAATTTCAACTCTGTATCATATATTAATAAGGAACTGTGTCCTTCCGACAGGCTTTTAAGTCCTGCTAGCAGGACTCCAGGCAATCTATCATTAAGGCTACATAGCACATTACACCAACTCAACACCGACTCAACTCATAGTACGGCAATGAAATGTAAGCTTTATTTCGTGTTATTTAAGAGCGAAATTTACAACATGTCAGATGAAAGTCGACAACGCGTGGTCAACGCGTTGTTCACCTATTGAATGGTGTTGGATTGGTGTCGAGTTGGTGTACTGTGCGATGACCTTTAGTCTGCTGTTTTTAGTACCTACTCTAGGCGAGCTGGATTTTATAGGTTACACAAGTGAACACAGCTGTTATCCATTCCAAGTATTATAAATCTTCTTCGGTAGGTTTCAAATACTTAGACTACTTCTAAAGGTTGAATTGGTAATTGCTATATTAGAGTTCGTCAAGATTATATTTATAATGAGTTTTTTTATATATTTTGAGGTAACGTGATGAAGATTTTCGCAGAAAATTTGTATTCAAACGAATTTTTGGTAACTCTGAGGTGTGGTTGTAAGCTCGTTGCCACATTTATTTGTCGACCATGCTTTTAATTAAATAGAACAGCTGAAGCTCTAATTATATTGGCACACTAATTAATTAATTATTATTGGAAAGGCTGAAATATCATACAGTCTGATAATTTAATGCTAATTATTACACCACAAAAAAACTTTTGGAATAAAGTTTTCATTTAACACTAACATTCTTACTCACTCATTTTATCTTTATAACCTTCTGTAGGTGCACTTCTTGTCTACCTTTTAAAATAATTCTTCTTTTTTCTCACGAGCTGGAAGAGATCTCTTTGTAGAGATAAGCTCAGTTACAAATTTTTGTGTAGAGCGATGGAGAGGGCTATGCTTGTAGTTTTCTTGAGTAATCGAATCAGGAATGATGAGATCCGCAGGCGAACCAGAGTCACCGACATAGCCCGAAGAATCGCGAAACTTAAGTGGCAGTGGGCAGGGCACATTGCACGTAGAACCGATGGCCGTTGGGGAAAAAAGGTTCTTGAATGGCGTAGCGTGGGCAGGCCCCCTACAAGGTGGACCGACGATCTGGTGAGGGTCGCGGGAAGCCGCTGGATGCGGGCAGCGCGGGACCGATCGTTGTGGAGATCTTTGGGGGAGGCCTTTGTCCAGCAGTGGACGTCTACAGGCTGAAATGATGATGATGATAAAGATTTTGATAAATAAAAACACTTTTAGTCTTATTACACTTTTATTACTTTGTTTGTAAATAGGAAAAAGCAATAAGCACCCACATGTATGTTTTGCCACATTTCAACTAATATTAAAAAAAAAAAAACTGGTATGCGTGACGTATTTGCCAGATTTTAACTCATTGATGGAGATCTGAATAAATATTTTTGCGCAATGCTTATGACTTGGTCATTACTATTTGCAGAAAAACAAGTAAATGCTGGTATAAAAAATCCAAAAAACTGCATAGTAACATTTATTGATAATTTTAACGACCGATCGATAAACTATCGTAAAAACACATCATTAACCAAAACCCGTTACTATAAAATAATAAAATACTAAAATTATTCACATTTGAAGTACAGTTTTTAAGGAAACCAGACTAAAACAAATGAAGACCATCATGGAAAGCTACGAATTACAATACGGATATATTACTTCTTACCAAACCTCTTCTCCAACAATCTTTTCAACCACACCCTATTACATTCCACCCATACAACCTACATTACCCCCTCCTACCCCTATATCCTTTACGAGAAGAGCTCGGTACTTTTTGGCGATGTCTGGGCTACCGCTGTTCATCGGATTCTGTTTATCTTCGGTGTTGGTGATTGCGCTGCTCATCAAGTGGTTCCGTCGACCCAACTGGAGGACCCTGCCGGCTTTCGTCACCCTGGTGGACATCGTCATCGGAACAGCCAATCTTTTGTTTGTTCCGATGTTGGCTAGAGTAATTCTCGATTGTTTGGGAATTTATCTATACCATCAATTTAACGAGGTTATGATTTTCATATTCGAAAATTTACTGTTGTTCTCACAGTGCTGGTCTTTATGTCTGCCGATTGCTTGTTACAAGGAACTGAAGCAAATAAATAAACACTTTCGTCATGCAAAGACAATCATGACGGCATTAGCAGTTGGATTTTTTTTACTATCAAGTCTTATTATATATGGACTTCAAAGCTACTGGCCAGTGGGCGATCGAGAAATTATCCTGTTGATCAATACAATTGGCTTGATCAGCATTAGTCCGCATTTGCTCGTCATAGTGAAAGTGAGCTGCAACAAGACATTGTTGAAAAGAGATTGCAACAACAGCATGACGCTCGTAAAAGTTGCCCTGATAAAGCAAATAATCTCTGTACTATCTATGATCCTCATCATATATTATCATTCGATCTCCTGGCCAGGTGTCACTGGACAGTTTATTTTTGGGTTGAGGTTATTGCCGCTGGCCATCGCCGCACTACGTTACAACCCAGCTGGGCAAGAACATGAAGAAGTCAAGAAAGACATTGAAGAAGTAGAGGAAGGCTTTAATGAACCTGAGCCACGTGTTTGAGTTACAAGTGCGATAATTTATAACACCAGTTTATCTTTTAATGTCATTATCTCGTTTAATGTCATTTGTCTTTTATTTGTCTTTTTTTTCTGTATATCGTGTATTTTAAATGTTCTGTGTGTATTACATTAAAATATTGCATAAAAAACATGTTTCTTTTTATTACATTTCCTTTGGTTTAAAACAAAGATGTCCTAGATTTCATAGTAGATGATGATTATTACTAGATTCAAAGAACAGTTTATTTTAAAAGCATGCTTTTGGTATTGTATGATTAGATATATAGTGCGAGAAAAATAAGTTAAATGGTCTTGATAAAGAACGAACCTAACTATCGTAAAAAGTTTATTATAGGTTGCTTTAAAAAAATGCTTCTCTAGCGATAAGGCCGTACTTAAATAAGATAAGTTTTTCTCTACAGTAGGATGCAATATTTTATAATGTAATGTAGCTTTCCTAGGGGTAGGCTAACACTATATTAATTTATGCCTTAGAGGAAGGCAGACCCATAGACGAGGGGGAGTTTGTGAGGAAAACAGCAATTCAATACAACTTACACAATTTATTTGTTCATAACTTAAATAACATTCAATTCAAGTAAAGAGACGCAGTTAAAACTATTTAAAACTATTATACACATACGCTTAGGTACTAACGTAGTTGAGATTAGCAGGAAGAAGCGAACCTACCGCGATCGTGGCCAGCCGGCAAGGGTACGTTGCTGAAACTAGATCGGGATAGGGCGCGAGACAAAAGCTTATTTATATTAGAGCTATACGGCGGGAGAGCGTGGCTAAGCGGAGACTGGTAATAATGAAAGCAGTGCGCGAGTATGGACTCTATGAGGCCACTAGTGGGCAAAGCTATAGACGAACGTGGGCACGGACGCGGTGGCGGGCGGCAAGGCAAGTATAGTACACGGTGAATCAGTTTATGACAGGTAAATAGAGTGAGCCGGGTTAGTACTCATGTGGCTAAATAGCATCTAAAGTTAGCGCCTGTGTTATAGGCTAGCGAAACGGGTTCGATGTGGCACCAAGCTCTACGTGCGTCGGGATACGCACTCTTACAAACGGAACGCGATACAGGCTTATCACAATTCCCGGGTAGACAGTGCAGTGAACTCACTAGACCCTATCTCATCCCTACATTCGAACGGCAAACTAAGTCGTGCTGTGCAGCTCACATAAATGAGGCAACTGGCAAGTTTCCCTACGACAAGTTAATCGTATCCCTCCGGGGAGGTCTACGTTTGCAAACCTACTGCGACCACTCCTCATTAAAGGGGTCAAGCTCTGGGTCCCTATCGCAAGCCCACAGACGGTGAGCTGCCTTTCACAAGCTCCTATGCAGCTGCCAAGTGAATTGACACTGCGCTGGGTCCCTACTGCAAACCCAGTAACCGCCCTCTGAAGGAATGACGGCTACTCAAACGCGGGGCACCATTTACTGGTGAATCATCAAATCAGCCGAGGTACCAAGTCAGGGTGGCTACCCTTCAATCACAATAATCAATAGCGGGGTCGAATATCTAAAGAAGGTCCGTAAGTGGTTTCTAGTTAGACCCGAAACCACAACGGTAAATCATCATATCAGGCCGGATTGTAAACCCTACCTAAATTGCCTAGGTAGCTAACTGCACGTCTGTCCAGGGAGCGCCGGGTTAATAAACCACCCGGAGGGCAAGAGAACGGCCGCGGGCACCAATCTCTCCCTTACCTTGCAAATCCCAAAAACACTGCAATCCAAAACACTGAAATCCAATATTGGTTTAGGCAATTAGGCCACACACTATTTACGTGACACACGCGGCGATTTTATTAAACTGGTAATCTAACGGGAGTCAGGATGCTCCTCCTATAGAGCGGGCTGGGGTATTTAGCGGTCGCGGTGCCGGCCCGTTGTGAACTGAAGTCCTGCGGGTCGCGCAGAGCCTTATATGCACGCGCCATCCCCGCCGCCCGCTCCGCTCCGTCGCGTGCGCAGGTCCACTGCTGGGCGGGGCTAGCCGTTGACGACGTATGGCTACGTCACACTCTCCCCCGGGTTTGCGAGATTTTTCCTGAAAGGAAAAATCACCTGCATTAGAAGTGGATACACACCAATATGGCCTTCCTAACCTCATATTTAGTGCATTATAATTTTCTTCTAAAGTCAGGAACTAAGTATGAAATTCTATTTATTGTTATACAAAAATATAGAACAACTATTTCTATTTACTGGACTTCAATTTTACTGGTACTGGTATAGAAAGAAACACTAAATTGTTCTCATATTATACTATTCAAGGCACACTCACTTATCTCTATTGTAAGTTTTCACTAAAATTAAAATTAATTCTTTTTCTAAACTGCCTGGTTCTGTTCTACAAGTAACCACTAATTTGTACACAGGTTACCTACATCATAATCAAATAAAAAAAAAATGAAATAAAATTTTTCTATTTCTTTACCACCACCTTTTTTTATTTATACCTACTATACAAAAAATAATAATAATATATAATTACTTTCAGGTAACAAACTAACTAACTAACTGGAATTATTATTCCATTATTTTCTGTAACTGGACACCTCTAATTTTAAATTTAAAACCTGGGCAGGGTCTTGATATTTCAATAATAATTAAGTAATTAAATTCTAACTGTAGGCCTGGTTGTTTCCTAGAAAAACAATTATAATTACTTTGACGGGCCTGGCTGTTATTGATCACTAAATTAATATTTTGAACGGGTCTGGAGTTTCAAACAAATGGTAAATTGTGATTTAGTAAGGGATAACGGACTAGACCTAACTATGAACTTAACTTAAGTTTGACAGGTTTCCTCCCGCAGGCTGGATTCTTGCTACCGCGCCTCTTCTGGGTCTTGCTAGCGGAGTCGTCTGGACTGCATGGCCGGCTGCAACGGCCCTGTGGTCCATGTCTGGGACCACCAGGACCTCTGGTTCGCCGCTGGTTCACGCGCCAACCCACATTGTGGCTGTCGTGACTGCGGCCGCATTGTTGTGGCTGTCTGTAGCCACTCAGGTTCTGGTTCATTCCGGTCCAGCACTGTGTCTTCCACCAATGTCGCCGTAAGGAGTAGGTACTGCGCATGCTACTGCGCACACGCCGTTCTGGTTTTCCATCCGGGTATTTCTTCTAAAATTCAATTATACGTTACGTCCTTGTTTGTTTACTTTCTGTGTTTTTTTTTTTTATTCCGGATTTGAAGTAGGCAAAAATTTCCTTCACGTACAGCCTTCTGCTAGTACGTCGTTCTAGTTCTCATCGTGATTTTCTCTCGTTTTTCCGTCGTGTGTCAGTGTGTGCCTTTCCTATGCCTTAACATAACCCGGCTCTTATAATACTTAGTATGTTTTTCATTTTTATCGTCTTATTACATACTTAATGCCTTCGCGCGTTTAGCCTGACATTAACTTAGGCTGCCCGTGTTATTGCCTGCCGCCTTTTCTCTAGCCGGCCTCACGCCCAATAAAGAAAAATAAAGCACTTTAGCTTAAAAGCGGGAGTTTTGAATAGGACGTAAAGGACTCCTACCTACACTACGTTTATTTATTTCATTTATTAAAAATAGTAAAGCTGTAAATTATTTTCGTGTGCAGTAAACTACCTATTATCCCTATACCCTTGGAGCACGTATATGAAACGGGATTTCTTCCCAACCACTTGGAGCGGTCCTATGTATCTCGTCACATAACTTTTATGACGACTTCCATTTGATGTAGACTGTACAAAATAGCGTTTGGTTACTATATCGCCTATTTTGTACTTGCTATTTATCCTGTGCCGCACAAAATAATCTTGTTCTGGTCGATCCGACTTGTGGTATCGGTATTTATGTATATTATGTTCGTGTCTCCGACTGTATTTATTTTCTACTGGTCTTCTCGGTACTTGCTTTATTTTAACTGGATCTGGTGTGTACGTCCTTTGAGATAAAACCTTTCCTAAAGGCTGTGTAGACCTGGGCGTCGTATTACGCTGGGTTCCAACATCTTTATTTTTTGGTTTTATTTCTTGTCTGACAGGTATTATTTCAATTCCTCCTACTGGATGAAATTGTAATTTTTCTGGTCTTCCTTCTCCACTACTTTGTTTGCTGGTAGATGGTACTGGTACGGTATTTTTCGTCTTTTCTTTCGGGCCGGATAACGCCTGATTGTTTTTTCCCTTCTTATTTTTATTCGACTTCGGACTTTTTGCTTGTTTTGTTTTGTCAGGCGTCGGCGGTTCTTTTTGTGTAGCGTCCCATAATTTTTGGAGACCGATTCGTTCAATAATGTCCATGCCCAAAATAGCCATCCTCGTTGTTGATAACACGAACATACGATGGCGCACGCGCTGCCCGACGACTTCCATCGTCAGCGGTACGCTCTTCGTCAGACGGACTTCCGTACCGTCTGCGAGGAAGATCTTCTTGTCGACATCTTGACTTGGCAGCGCGTGCTCGACGCACAGCCGGTATATACTTTCGTTAATATACGATGTCGTGGACCCCGTGTCAATCACGGCTTTGAAAGTCTCTCCTAGTACTTTCATATTCACAAACCGCCGATTATCGTTTCTATCTGCTTGCGTCGTACAAGCGTTGTAAAAACCTTTGTCCTTCTCGTTTGACTTACAACAATTTTTACTTAGTATGCCTATTTTGCCACACATACTACAGAATATTATTTTTCTATTCTTACATTGTAAATAGTTGTGTCCCGGTTTTCCACAACTCCAGCAACATGTATCTTTGTTATAACTGCGAATATATTTTTGTTCACTCTGTCTCTGGTTGTTTTGTTCTGGTCTTCGTTCCTCGAACGTTTTATACTGGTGAGTGGTTACTTCTGGTGTACTTTGGTACCTGGATGGAAAATTTCTGTATTTTTCCTCTTTTATTATTTCGTAGTTGGAGCTTTGTTCAATTAATTCTGGTAATGACTCACAGTCGTGTGGTTTAATGTATAGCTTGTAATCTGGTGTCATATTTTCATAGACTCTTTCCAGCGTTTCCTGTCTTCCTAGTTTCCCATACCGTCTTATCAACGTTTGGATGTCGGTTAAGTACTCTATGAATCTTTCATTATATCTTTGTTTTCTGGCTATTATTTTCTCAAGCAAAGATTTATCATAGCCACGGGGGTAAAAGTACATCCTGAATTCAGTTGTAAAGTGGGACCACTTAGACCAGTTCGCATAGTTATTTCGATGCCAAAGGCTAGCTCTACCTTTGAATAACCTGGGTAATAGGGGTAGTAATTTTTCTTCCCTTACTCCACATGCTCCCACTAACTCGTCTAATCTCTCTAGGAACTCTACTGGATCATTGTGTGTATCAAACGACACATCCCAACTGTTTATTATACTATATAAGTTCGCTTCCTGGCCTTTTTCGGGTTTGACGTCTCCCTTCGTGTCTGTCATTTTCTCTGGTTTGTAGGGTTGTGACGTCACGGGAATAGCGTCCTGAAACTCTGTTTCAGACTCTTCGTCAGCCGACAAAACGGTCTCTAATAATTTCTGTGATATTAGGCTATCCTCAAAGCATTCTATTTCTATCGCTATCGAACGGCTTAGCTTATCTTTTAACTGGGCGCAGGTAAATTCCTTATTTGTGGTAGAATCCCGGATAGGTAGGCCTCTTTGTGTGGCAAGTTCCTGAAGGTCCTTTTTCCTCAATCTATCTAAACGGGCAGGATCAGACATTAGTGTCTAATGCGGGCAGGGTAATGCGTGCGCTCTTTGTACTAATTTTTCGTTTTTGTTTTTAAAATTTCCTACTCTATCCTGGACGTTTCCTCACAACTCGTCTGGGTTAAAATGTGGGTTTTTAAGTTGGGCGCCAAATGTAATGTAGCTTTCCTAGGGGTAGGCTAACACTATATTAATTTATGCCTTAGAGGAAGGCAGACCCATAGACGAGGGGGAGTTTGTGAGGAAAACAGCAATTCAATACAACTTACACAATTTATTTGTTCATAACTTAAATAACATTCAATTCAAGTAAAGAGACGCAGTTAAAACTATTTAAAACTATTATACACATACGCTTAGGTACTAACGTAGTTGAGATTAGCAGGAAGAAGCGAACCTACCGCGATCGTGGCCAGCCGGCAAGGGTACGTTGCTGAAACTAGATCGGGATAGGGCGCGAGACAAAAGCTTATTTATATTAGAGCTATACGGCGGGAGAGCGTGGCTAAGCGGAGACTGGTAATAATGAAAGCAGTGCGCGAGTATGGACTCTATGAGGCCACTAGTGGGCAAAGCTATAGACGAACGTGGGCACGGACGCGGTGGCGGGCGGCAAGGCAAGTATAGTACACGGTGAATCAGTTTATGACAGGTAAATAGAGTGAGCCGGGTTAGTACTCATGTGGCTAAATAGCATCTAAAGTTAGCGCCTGTGTTATAGGCTAGCGAAACGGGTTCGATGTGGCACCAAGCTCTACGTGCGTCGGGATACGCACTCTTACAAACGGAACGCGATACAGGCTTATCACAATTCCCGGGTAGACAGTGCAGTGAACTCACTAGACCCTATCTCATCCCTACATTCGAACGGCAAACTAAGTCGTGCTGTGCAGCTCACATAAATGAGGCAACTGGCAAGTTTCCCTACGACAAGTTAATCGTATCCCTCCGGGGAGGTCTACGTTTGCAAACCTACTGCGACCACTCCTCATTAAAGGGGTCAAGCTCTGGGTCCCTATCGCAAGCCCACAGACGGTGAGCTGCCTTTCACAAGCTCCTATGCAGCTGCCAAGTGAATTGACACTGCGCTGGGTCCCTACTGCAAACCCAGTAACCGCCCTCTGAAGGAATGACGGCTACTCAAACGCGGGGCACCATTTACTGGTGAATCATCAAATCAGCCGAGGTACCAAGTCAGGGTGGCTACCCTTCAATACCAATAATCAATAGCGGGGTCGAATATCTAAAGAAGGTCCGTAAGTGGTTTCTAGTTAGACCCGAAACCACAACGGTAAATCATCATATCAGGCCGGATTGTAAACCCTACCTAAATTGCCTAGGTAGCTAACTGCACGTCTGTCCAGGGAGCGCCGGGTTAATAAACCACCCGGAGGGCAAGAGAACGGCCGCGGGCACCAATCTCTCCCTTACCTTGCAAATCCCAAAAACACTGCAATCCAAAACACTGAAATCCAATATTGGTTTAGGCAATTAGGCCACACACTATTTACGTGACACACGCGGCGATTTTATTAAACTGGTAATCTAACGGGAGTCAGGATGCTCCTCCTATAGAGCGGGCTGGGGTATTTAGCGGTCGCGGTGCCGGCCCGTTGTGAACTGAAGTCCTGCGGGTCGCGCAGAGCCTTATATGCACGCGCCATCCCCGCCGCCCGCTCCGCTCCGTCGCGTGCGCAGGTCCACTGCTGGGCGGGGCTAGCCGTTGACGACGTATGGCTACGTCACAATAATGATAATTATAATCTTTTTTTCACAAATTTGTATTTTTAAAGCTAGTAATACAATTACTGATATAAGAAAGCTACCATAGGATTTTTTTAGGGAATATTATTTTAGGAATGCAACGTCCAAGAAAAAATTCCCTAATTATAAGTTCAATCTTTCAGGCTCAATAAAGGCATGCAATTTACAGCAATAAAGGCTTGCAATTTCCCAATTTGAATTAAAACAAATAGGAAAAATAACTTATTTTTTTTCACCTTCTCGTAATAAAACTGTAAAGGTCGAAAATCGATAATGGCAAAAAAATGCTGAAAACTGAGTCAGGATGTTGTAAGAAGTGATATAGAACATAATTATCCTGATTTTTTCTCTTTGTACGGGTAAATCTCCGAAACCGTTAAACCGATTTGAATGAAAATTTTCATGGTGGTACCTTATATCCCCGTTCAACTCTTAGATACCTTTTACTATGGGAAAATATCTCATTACTACGGGAAACTGTGCAAGAGAAAGTAAAAATATAACACGAGCGTAACCGCGGGCGGACAACTAGTAAATTTACAAATAATTACATTTAAACTGATCCTTTCTCTCACCACTAATGGAAAGAGAACAAGCTCCCTTTGCCTGAACCTACGTTGATGTTTTAACAAGTATTTTTAGGCTGTTATTAAAAAAAAAACAAAAAGCAAATTCCTTGCTAGTCTTCAAACAGCCATGTGCCTTCCTTAGCTTCTTTCGAAAGTCCTGAGTTTGTCTCTCTTGGTAGCATACTTACTATTAAACAATTAGTTTTTTGAACAGTCTGAGTCATCCCACTAATATTATAAACGCGAAAGTTTGTGAGTATGGATGTATGTTTGTTAATCTTTCACCCAAAAACTACTGAATGGATTTTAATGAAATTTTATAATAATATAGCTTATACATCAGAATAACACATAGGCTACTTTTTACCGCGGGAAAATATTTCTTTCCCACGGGAAAACCTGTTAACGCGGGCGGAACCACGGGCCGGAATGCTAGTAAAGAATAGTAGAACGCGGTTTGATGTCCGGAATTTCTTTAGTGACAGACGCGTGGGGCGCGGGGTGCGGGGCGGGAGGGTAATCCTGTTGATGGATCGGTGGCCCCAATCTGTTTCTGTGTAAATGAGAATAAAGTACGCAACCGCGGATTTAAATGAACGCTGGGTGTTCTATCTTACGCGTCCGGGGTGACGAGACGGAGCTTACGAGCCTTTGATTGCTACAAAAAAACACATAAAGTTCTAAACAATATAACCAGCAGAAAGAGTGCCACATTTTTGCTTCACATCCTATTATCAAAAGTAAAAAATGCGACTACAAAATACACGCACATCTCAACATGACAAAACAACAGGACGATAAAAAAAAAAAATAATGACAATCTAAGAAAGTAGTTTACAAAAACCAAAAGTAAGATTATTTACGTTTTGAAATTACGATTTCATTGTGGTAAATTATACGTCTTAAATAAAATACGTACAATAATACATTTGCGAGAAACACCGCGGTTCGCTCGCAGCCATAGATATAACCTTTTATAGCACTACAATTTCCCATATTCGCCTATATTTCAGTTCCACATATTCATCGTCAGCTTTATTCCCGATTTCTCAGCCGATAAATGTCCCGACATAAAATTGACGCATAGCTTTGCGTATTTTCAAAGACGTCTCCTTACGCTCTCGGTGTAAGGTTGAAGATTGCCTGAACGCTGTTTCGTATCTTTAGGCAAAGGCGGTACAGCCGAATTTACAGCCAATATTATCGTTAAAGATTTTACTTGTGACAATTCGGAGACGAGGCCGGGAGATAAGTGGAGATAAAGTAAGTGTGCTCAAAGATAACGCACATTAAGTCGAGTAAATAAATGCTTAGAGATTTGAATTTAGAGTGCGTCTTTTTTCAGGCGTTGTTTCAAAAGGCCGCGGTAACAAAGTAATTTGTTTTTGTGAAGGCCTTTTGGCTTATATTCTGTGGAGGAGATGGAAAATTACTTTTTGAAAATTGAAAAACAGTTTGGCGTTAGCTAAATGGTTTGAATATTATTATTATCTCTATTTTATGACGAATAGCTTATAACAATTTTATGAAGAAAGGTGACTTAAACTATAGTTTTTCATGGTGAGATCACGCTTGAATTACTAATCTATACAATTAAAAAAAAAACTAATCAAAGTACAAAAAAATACTTATTTAAAGAAATCAAGACACTAACTTCCACCAACCAACTGATACTGGACCTGCGCCCGTGGTCAAATAAGGCCTATTCACCCTCATTCAGGGTAGGCTCGAGCCCCCCCCCTCCACCCTGGTAAGGTTTATACGGGCTGATAACGAAATGATAATATGAAGTACAGTCAAACATTAACAATTTAATCAAATATAATATTTATAACTAATATTATAAAGAGGAAAGGTTAGATTGATTGTTTGTTTGTTTGCAACGAATAGGCTCCGAAACTACTAAACCGATTTCAAAAACTCTTTCACTGTTGGAAAGCTACATTCACCTTGACTAACATACTATAATATTTTATATTCAAAAAAATTGGGGATTCTTACTAAAACTTCAATAATGTATCTCAAGGTGTAGACCTTAGGAAAGAATATAAGCTACAATTTACCGCGGGAAATTTTCTCATTCCCACGGGAAAAATGATTAAAGCGGGCGGAGTTGGCACACAGATAGAATAGACCTTGCGGAAGAACATAGGCTAACTTTTACCGCGGGAAAATTCCTCATTCCCACGGGAAAAACTATTAACGCGGGCGGAGCCGCGGCGGGAAGCTAGTTTATAATAAGGTGCAGAACTTATTTAAAATTAAAAATAAGACTTAATATAACGTCTAACCACATGACTAAATAAATAACCAAGTAGAGTAGGTGAGTTGTTATGAGAGCCGGCAGTGAGTGCGGGCGAGCCTGTAATTTGTTAGGGTAATCGGGCAATTTGTTGTACAGGATTGCGACCGTTCGTTTGCAGGTATTTCAGGGCCGCTTTAGGTGTGTTGTTTTATTAATTTGAAAGTCGAACTTATGTGCTTTGGAGACCCCCCCACACTAGCGTCTCTCGAGCGTCTTTTGAGCGTCGACGTCGTGATAAGACACCCCCCACACTAGTTTTTCCGTAATCGACGTCAAGCGTCGCGCATAAAATCTTCCGCACCCGTCTTTTGTTTCATTTGCCTTTGTATTATAATCATAGACAGCCTTATTAGAGCAACGCGGGCCTTAACAAAAATAAAGAGCAAAAATTGTGTTTTTTTTATTGCAAAATGAATAAAGTCGAAAGTGATTGCGTAAGATTAGAAACGAATTTATAATCTCATAATATGAATGGTAAAGTTGCTGAATTTTAATCCCAATTTATGTTCCACCATTCGATTATTTATTTTTTTGCTGTCGTTTGTTTATAATTTATATATTTTTGCTTCTATGCTTAATTTGTTCTCACTGTGCATAGATTTGCAGCAAAAACCGGTTATGTAAGATTCAAAGTAGTTGTCATCAGGTCCGAAAACGCTTGAATAGATCATCATCTTAATTTATTTCAATTACTAAAAATATTGTATTGAATTAATTAAACACAACCAAATGAGCAATATTTAATAACGTTAATTCTCACTGTAAGTGCTCGGTGAAAATTACTCTAAAGCGGGTTGCACACGAGAGCTCTTTAAGCGGCATAACATTAGCAACAGTGCGCATAATGACAGCCACCATGAGCGCTTGTTAATGGAGTCGCGACCAGTGTAGTGTGCAAGGGCCGCGTGTAATTGCACAACAATTGTTTAAAATATCCATTAACGTGTTTCATTAAAGTACCAACCGATTGCGTAATATTTATTGTTTAAAATATTTACACCCGTTTGCGCTAAACTTAAGAATCGCTTAAGTTGATGCCTACAGTATTTAGGTAAGATTTGGTAAACATTTTGTTTGCTAGTAAACGTCAGGCTTTTTTTAAACTACTTAGTTTCTGCCTACCTCTATGAGAAAACCAACCATTTTTTTAAGCTTTAGTTAGCTTAGCTCTTTCTTAACCGAAAATCCTAAAACAAGGTTAGTGCAAACGGGTAAAATAATTGACTTTAAGACTTTTTTGAAGTCGGTTAAAAATACTAGTATGTGAACATTTTTAGTAACGCCTACACTTATTTATGATGCTAATATTGCAGATGCACAGAGGCAGACGGTGGCATCATTATCACCAATTATTTAATGTCGCCCAAACCAAGGCTGGCTCTCATGCTCAATTTTAATGAAGTTGTTCTTTTTAATTTAAATACATTATATTAACTATGAATGTGTAACACTGACATTATTTTGTATCAAGTATATTGAAAAAAAAAAAACGTCATTCCAACATTGCCAACTAAATTATCTTTATATCACAAAAACATAACATGGATAAATACAATTTTACCTTCGTTGGAAAATATGACACGAGGACGATAAAGGTCAAATTGGTTTTCCTTTAAGCGAATGGTGTCTCATATCAAAACAATAATAAAGATCATGCCCTTCGTTCCTTTTTTTTGATCTAAAACATATAATTTTACATATAGTAGGTAAGTAGATTCTTTTCTTATTTTTATTCTATTTACATTTCTTTTATGATTGTTTATGAATGTTTTACTTCGAAAATCAAATAAGTACATTGAAGCAAATGAAATTATAATGGAGTTTCCAACATCAATAAATTACAATAATTTAGGTTGGGGTCAGTGGGAAGCGACCAGTGTGGCAACATTATTCACAATTGAATACTGATCTAGCTAAAGCCTTCGATCATTTGCATTCAATTATTCTCATCCTGCGTGCATAGAGCGCACTTTGGTAATATGGAATATTGCAGCCTCTCAAACCCAACAATTAACAATTGCTAAAAGTTCATATTAGTCCCCATCGAGGGGCTCGAACTTACCCTGAAATCAAGATTAACAGGTCTTAGTCAACCACGCTGGCACAGTGTGTGTGGGTTGGTCAACCTTTGAATATCTTCGCAGGTGTGTATCTTGCACACATGATGTTTTTCTTCACCATAAAATCGTCGAATAAACGCACTAAGTGGCTTTCGAAAATCGAAAGCACATTGATTTGTGCCATGGCTTGAACCCGAACTTCCGAATGGATGTCAACTGACCACCACCTGACATTGGGCCACCGACTGTTTCCGCAATCAAAAATTTCGAAGCTTATTATTATGAACACAAAAATAAAACAGAATTAATATATTTGTTTACTGAAACAGTAGGGCCGTTTTTTTAACCTAATAGATTTTTACTGTAACTATGTGACCTAACTTCTTTGACCCTACTTTACACAAAATCAACGATGTGTTTTTAAAATATACTTGATTAGAGTAAATACTGGATTTAAAATGATGCTCACGATGTTAATTTTAGTGTGTTTATAGCAAATCTAAATTACAATAATAAAATGATCAACAAAAAACAACCTTTGATTTAAACTTAGTTTCTAGGTATCTATAAGATCTCTTCCCCACAGAAGTTTTGCCGTATTCGTTAGTAAAATATCAATGTATCTTTGATGTCCAAAAAACTAAAAGACCTTCCCTAATTTTTTAAAAATGTTTTTGTTTGATGGGTTCCGCTCTCTTAATTGGAGATAAGTATATTTTTTGCATTGTTTATAACTTGATAATATTGAAAAATCTAAAACGCTATATAAAATTTATGTTTGAAACGACATTACCTATTATATGTATCTTTGAATAATTTCTGCGCAGGCTTTGACGCGTAACGAGTCAAGATACACTTGCTGGCATAATGTTTGCTGGGCTAACCAATCGAAGCCTCGTTGGCTTCAGCACACAAGCTGGCAGACCCCGACCAACCTCTACGTGGAATCTGATGAGCTTTACATCTTGGCCAGAATTACTTACTACAGTACTATAGGTATATTCACTGCTAAATGTTTCATAATATGCAAATATGTTTTAGAATTATCGTGGTTATTTATTGAATATTAAGCTCTTTCTTTTAAAGTGGAGGAATAGAGTTATAAGGCCTTTGCCCAGCAGTCGGTCAATAAACTGCTAGAAAAAAAGAGAGAAAAAAGAAACGATTTCATTTTGTTTACAAGTTACAAGTAGCTAACAAACAAAAGTGAATACATAACATATCCGGAAATTTCACAAAAAATCTAATCATTTCTGAAGAGCAGAATAAAACATAAATAGGTTAAACCATTTTCATGTTACGAGATTGTACAGTAGCCAGCACATGTGGCTGGACATGTTGACCTTGAGAACGCCTGTATTCCGTAGCGGTAAGGGTGAATCCGGTGAATTTCGTAGTGCGAATGTCCAGCCGCATGTGCTGGCTTCTGTACTACATTGCCAATTCATCTTTAATTATTTATTTATACTATAGATATATATTGAAAACAAAATGAGTGATTTAGCCGTGAAACAGTTTTGAATAGATCACTTTGTTTTTAAAAGCTATTTCTCTGTTCGGTAAGGGCGACATTGAAGAGTAGCAGCAATTTGGGGAGCGCCCCTTTGAAAACGCGCCATCTATAGCCCGTATAGCCCCTATAATCTTGAATATATAACTAGAAGAAGACTGTTTAGATTGAAACGTTTCTATTCAATCGCGCTGGCTTAGAGCCAGTCTCCCAAGGCTCAACGTGATCTGCAAATAGTGTCTTCTTGGTCTGATCGTTTTATTTGTGGATTTAAAATGCATCTTTTGCGTCTTTATTATTTGTATGTTAAAGACAGAGATATCAAACGTAAATGCTATCTTTTATGCTTCGCGTTACGTAACAAATTATTACGTGTAAAATGTGTAAAACGTGTAATTTTTGCATTTAATGGAGCGCCACTTTTTAAACCGAATCAAAAAAGGAATAGAAGAGGTTTGTTATTAGATATTTCCGACAATATTAAAAACTTTCTGCTTTTGTATGAAATAAGAAACATCTTTCCAACACAGCTAATAATTATCCCCGAGACGACGATCTGTTCAGTTTTTGTGTACCAAGAACACACCTTGAAACTGAATGAACTGTTTTCACTTTCTCTAAGTTGTCAAGTTCTTAAGTAGCGCGGACACAGAATACCAAATTGGCGCGATACTAACCCCAACCGCGAACCACGACTAGTACTTCAACATTACAACTTACTGCTTCCTTAGAGACACCCACACTAGCGTTTTTCGAGCGTCGCCGTTGCACGGTGGGCTGAAAATCGCCTTTAATAGACATAGATCGATGAATTGTTACGAGTAAGAGTCACTTTTTTCCCTTGAAATATAATTTTCTCATCAATACTATTCTACAAAATGATTTGCGAGACTATTCGGAGTAAAATTGAATACGCTGGAATTTTTTGAAGAAAAATTTTGTATGGAGCTGACTTGAAAAATGAGGATATCTAATAGTCTCGCATACCATTTTATAGAATAGTATTGATGGGCAGGTTCTATTTCAAGGGAAAAAAGTGACTCTTAACAATTAATCTCTCTATGTCTATAGATGAAACGCGATTTTCCCACCTTTAGAGCCCACCGTGCGTCGTGTCGTGCGCTGCGTATACAATCGTAGGCAGCAAGGCGAGTGAAACAAAAGATGGACGCGGATGATTGTATATATGCGCGACGCACGACGACGACGCTAAAAGACGCTAGTGTGGGGAGGTTTTAAACCCTTTTAACTTGTCGAGAGGTTGTAAACAAGTTTCTATTGCTCTTTCAGGTACAATATGAAACAAAATTTTACTTTAAGTACCACAACCATTCGATTCCAGCAACGTTTATATAGACTTTACATAATAGCTAGCACAAAGGAAACAGTTATGTATTTGATAACTAGCTTTCCGCCAGCGGCTCCGCCCGCCCTGACAGTTTTTCCCGTGGAATTTTCGTGCTGTAAATATTATTGTAAAGTTACATTAAAATTTAATTCAGCAGTTTTTGCGTGAAGGAGTGACAAACATCCAATACATTCATCCATCAATCCTAACTAACTTTCGCATTTATAATATTAGTAGGATTACATTATTATCTGAACACGTCATCTTACTTGTGGCTATCTCATGCTCTATAATTGAACAATAATACTACAACAAAAATATTGCGAATAAAATGGACTTCGCCAAACAATTTTTTTGTTTATCTTAACATCAATTAAAGTTTGGTGTTTGTGATTTTAGTACCGCAGGTCGATCAATGATGAGGTAATAGAAGATAGGATCGAGTTCCTTTCCAATGAATTTGAGCGTTCAATACAAAAACCACAGTAAAAAAAATTACGGAGATATCGGTTATGGTGCGTAGTCTAAATAAGTTAGTTTGTATCAGCCGCAAATGTAAAAAAAATGTTAAGTGTCTAAATAGAAAAAAAAAACTAATCGACTCAAATAAAACGTTGTACAGTATTTTGTGTAAGCGTCTTCAAATGAAATAGCACCGGTTACTCCAGCACTCCAGCACTCCTGGTCACCAGTGTCACCACAGACCGTAATCTCATTCTGCCCGTTGGGTTTGTATTTGGCACGGGGCGGCGGCGGCGGCGGCGGCGCTACATGCCCACTAAACCGCTTGCCATGCTAATTTGGCTAATTCCCATACTTCCCCAATTGTATCTACCCCGTAGGGGGAACTTTTTTGTTGCTTTTTCATAATTCAAAAGGTTCTTGTCCGTGGATAATCCTTAAAAAAATATTTCTTATTTATGATATTATGTATGTTTAGATGTCTGTTAATTTTGTATAATAAGTTTTTTTTAAATTACCTGTTTATTTATGTTTTTCTTTTGTTTCACTTTCACGCTAATATGAATAAACAAATTTTAATAAAACGTCGTTTACCGGATTTTAATATACCTACCTTGTTTCACGCACTAGCATAAGCATATGCATATGCATAAGCGATCTTAAATGAAATAAAATAAAATAATAGCCCACCGAAAATAAAACATTAACAAATGGATAAACTTATTAAGTGATTTAAATATTTGTCGCTTTTTTAACAAAAATAAATCGTGAGAAATCTCAATATTTATTTCAAAAATATGTTTTTATTTATTCATTAAAATGATAGTACACATTTTGCTTTTACATGTAGATGTAGCTGTAGCTGGATTCGGGCAGCGCAGGACCGATCATTGTGGAGATCCTTGGGGGAGGCCTTTGTCCAGCAGTGAAGGTCTACAGGCTGAGATGATGATGATGATGAACAATTATTGGGAAAAAGTATTTCTTACTCTTACACTATGTGGTGGAAGGACAAGGGTACGGACGGGAATAGCCCGCTAATTCGCTTGAGACGGCTACCTCATTATGCGGACCGGCAAATAAGTGCAGTCCGTCGCAGCTTTGTACTGCAGTATTCTATTTGCAGATTTCATTGTGCATAGCAATGTTATTGCCGGCTTCGTTTAGTTTTATTGGCTGTTCTCCCGAGTTCGCTGGAATAATTTGATGAACTGAATTTTTGCTGAAGAAATTTAAAAAATGAAAGGATACGTAGGCACACGAAGAAGTTGTTGTTTATGGAATAATAATTTCAACACAACGATATGTTAGGATTAATGAGTTTAGTAGTCTTCTTCACACATAACCTTTTTTTTTTGAAGTAGTTACATTGCGCAGCAGATAATATTTAAAAAAATATAGGTATGTCTTCACTCCAGCCCCTACGCTATTGACGCTAGGGCACATTTTTTTCAGGCACGTTTAATTTCTGGTACTTGGTAAAGTTAAAGCGTAAGGATCGCCTGACCGACAGACGGACGTTCTACCGCTACACCACAAACGCCACACTGTAAGTGCTTCAGTATAAACATACGCAAGCACATCATTAAAGTAACAAAGTGATGGATTATTCTTATAATTTATTTTACCAGTTATAAAAAGTAAACAAACACGGCTGTCAAATGCTGTCAGCAGTCGGCGCGGGCGCGGGCCTTGGCAGGAATGGCAGCCCTCGCGCCCGAAATGACAGATGGTCTTGAAAAATATTTGCTTTCTCTTCAAAAACATTCGAGGAGACACAAAAGTAACTTCGGCGAGTAAATAATACATCAAAGGGCTAAGTGATTGATGCAAGGGGCGAGGAGGGTGCAAGCAAAGGAGGGCAAGAAAAGCCATTAATCTTCTCCCCCCCCTCCGAGTCGCCGTGTAGGGTTACCGATAGCTTGTTTTGATGCGACGCTAAGTGCCATCGACGTGCCATTTTTGTCGCCTGCGTGAGACGGTAATCTTGACAGTGGCACGCGACTTCCTTCCAAACAAACTGTCAGTTTCAAGGAACGCGCTACAAAAATGTTTTAAGCATTTGTAGCGTAACAAAATTTGGAATATAAATTGAATTGATTTGGTTTC
>OX419598.1:14537177-14609177 GCA_948473455.1 Teleiodes luculella | reverse complement strand
CAAAATACTTTAAGATAATTATTTATTTATTTCATCCGCAAAGAACAATGGCAATAATAAATTCATTGATTTAACACTACTATAATAATATGTTTCCTGTATTTTACCTATAGGTACCACGTATTTTACTTTCCAAAACCAAAAACTATATACTCGATGACGTCAGAAGTTTAAAAGCTTAGTTTAAACCAAGTCTGCGGCTCTTATTGGAATAAACAAGTCTAAACATCAATAGGTAAGTAATTTAAGTTCGAGAACCCGGGGTGCCGCTTGCTGAAGGCCTATGTGACTTGTGTGGGTCGCTTATGTCATAAAGTTCATGGTAAGGTGAGTTCCGCCCGCGACAAACCGCGTCGTGTGTTTATGTCTAACTAGCGACCCGCCCCGGATCCGCACGGGAAAATGGTTATTGTGGGTTATCCTTAAGTATATTATGCATGTCTTATACATATAAACCTTCCTCTTGAATCACTTTATCTATTAAAAAACCGCATCAAAATCCGTTGCGTAGTTTTAAAGATTTAAGCATACATAGGGATAAAGGGACATAGAAAGCGACTTTGATTTATACTATGTAGTGACAATCTGATCAGGAGAATTGCTTCTGAATCTCCCATTTTTGTGAAAAACTGAAGTAAAGTATTGAGGTGCAATTTACTGTCGGCTCGCTGCGCAGTTCACAGTTCACAGTGATGGTGACTGCTGCTGAGCCACATTCCTATGCACAATTGCACATTTACGAGGACATGTTTGAAATCATGCGCTCATGAATAAAATATTAGCTTCCGAATCGTATTACAGTCCCTCAAATAGTTTTGTTTGCTTTTGAAGATACTGAATTTAGATGTATTTTCTTACTGAGTAAAAATATACTTTTGAATTCTTTATAAAATCTTTATGGCTTTTTGAAAACAAAATGATATTATAATGCTTGACTTTTACAGAATGTATTTATTCAAGTAACAAAATTATATAAAACAACTTTATCAATTTTCATTTCATTTATTCATAAACAGTATCATGACCGTATGCGAAATCAATAGTCAATTGAAATTCTCAACTGTCACTGTCAAAAATAATGTAAAAGTAACTTATGATAAGAAAAACACATTTTTGATTATTTCCAATACGAGGTCCCCCGGGGCTATAGCCAATCCCGCCGCGCGATGTGACGTCATGTGCATGATATTTGTGCGGGTCACCGATCAGAGCCTGGCAGCGAATATTGATTCAGTGTTTAGTTCTATAAAGTTCAGCTTAGATGGCGTTGTAGATCATAATATGATTCGTTTGTTTTTTTTTTTTTTACCTTATATACATGTATTATGTATCCTGAAAGCTTTTTTCAAATGTAAATAGTTTTTAAAAATGTACTTCTGGACCATTAGTGTCTCGAATAACCTCACACATTATAAAAATCATACGATTATAAAACGAAGGATTAGTTTTGTACTTTTCTTTAAATATTTAAAACCTGCCTCTACTGAACAGAAGCCTCTCCTGAAACGTTCCGTTTGAGCCGATTCATGCTGAGAGCTTTGGCTTCATACAGCCAGCTCACCAGCTACTGCGCGGGTCATCGCACTCTCTTGCTGCAATTTCTATAATTTGTTGTTAAATAAAAGTAAGCGAACTCATTTGTAATACTAGGCGGTGAATTACCTACGTTTGAATAAAAAACAAGTTCGAAGCTTTTAGTGTAGGCCACCAGACGCTATCAGCGCCATCTATGAGCGTGGTTCAGTGGAGCAGGGTCGGGCTGTCGGAAGTAGCGGCGTTTGCCGGAACACATTAGCGTCGCCTGATTCACGCCACGTGACGTCACTAGCCACCGATAGCCCGCTGTTTGCACACGATACTGCATGACATGACTAGGCGAACATAAACATGTGAAAATGTCTACTCCAAGGCCTTTCACACCAAAACTGCGCTGAGTGAGGCTAACAAAATAAACTACTAATATGCTACCGGCTAACTTACCTCACAAACTCTGCTGTCAGAATTAAAAGAGCCGAGGCTTTCGATGGAGCTCGTGTACGTGTCTTTCGGAGCACGGTCTTATCTTTCTTTTTGGTCAATTAGGTGATAGGTGCAGCTAGCAATGTCTTACCGAAACTGTGGAAAGTCTCAAAAAATTACATTTGTTCGAGAAGAGTCCTAGCGATATTCGAACCAGGAACCTATTTGCTCACCGCTCATCTACCGAGCACCGAGCTTAACAAGTCCGGTGAAGCTTGATCCGTCGTACTTTTACGACTAAAGCATAGGTCAATTAAAAAAAAAACCGAGCTTGAGTGGGAAAGCAGCCTAAATGAGGAGGAGAAAAGGTAACCAACCTTTCACCAAACACGAAAAAAAGAATGAGTCGTGACATTTAATTAAAGTTATATACTCGTAATCATATTAAAAATGGCAGACTTTAATACCTCAGAAAAATTCCGAGTCGTATAAAAACATTCGTCATAACATTTTTAAAAGAATAATGTTTGAGAGTAACAATAAAAAAATACATTATCTCAAAAAAATCCCTAATTTGTTTTATATTCTGTTATACCGCCCAGCAACATTTCCTTGAAGTGTTCTTCAGCATCAAATTATAATATTTCATTTTGGCGGAGAGAAAAATAAATCCATTGGAGTGCCCTTAGCTTCGGGCGATTATGCGCAAATTTTTCATCTTGTGGATATTGTAAATTTTGTTACACTCTACGGCTTCGCTTCAGAACCGACTTGAAAAATTAACCTGGAATACAGAATCATTTGTTTAGTTTACACAAACATGATACCTAAGTAACATTATTTAAATAATTTATGTTTCGATGTAGCGCAACGTGTGTAACGGTATATTTTATGCTTTATAATTTCACGAATTTGTTATAATCGATTAAATAGCGAAGGTTTTTATATAGATTCTTCCGTGTCGATGAACGGATCGCGATCGCCCCCAAGTTTTTACTTGCAGCCATGGCAATGCACTCTGTCCCCTAGGTAGCTAAAGTGTTTTCCATACTAATATTATAAATACGAAAGTAACTCTGTCTTTTTATTATGTTTTCACGCCAAAAACCACTTAACCGATTTTGATTAAACTTGGTACGTACAGACAGAGATATAATAGAACTTGAGGACATATGCTACCTTTTGCTTCGAGAGCTGTGGGACGGAAAGCTAGTAAATTATATTTAAAACAAGTCTTTATACTCGTAATAAAACTGTAGAAGACGAATACCTGTAAATAGAAAAAAAAATCTAAAAGCCGAGTCAGGGGGGTGTAAGAAGTGATATAGAACATATCCAGATTCTGTTTGTCTGTTTGTACGGACTAATCTCCGAAACTATTGAACCGATTTGAATGAAATTTTGCATGGTGGTACTTTATATAGCCGGTCGCCATCTTGGATAGTTTTTACCGTGGGAAAATATCTCATTGCTACGGGAAACTGCATGGAAAAGTAAAAAAACAACGCGGGCGTAGCCGCGTGCGGACAGCTTGTTTAAGATAAAACCATTTGCAATGCTGTCTGTTGGACTTTAATAAAATGTGCAACTAAGAAAACAAATTACGATCCTATGGTTGGTAAAAAGCGCCATCCATCTTGCCCCCACCACTAAAAACTACCCCTCGCCCCTCGCCCCTCGGCCGGGCTCATGGAATCTCCACTTTATTGATGCTGACCATTTGTGTCGAATTTTCAGGAGATTCCAAGTTAACGACGTTTTACCACTCGGGCATCGTTAATCATTCGAGTTTATTTATCAAGCTAAGGAATAATGGAAATACTGGAATAAAGGAAAAGTGTTTTCTTGTTCCACATATTGACGTAAAATTATTCTTTGCCAAAAGAACATTGGTAGATAATTATTTCAAATCAAAAACTATTAGTAAAATTATTTCATAGCTTTTTGTAGAGTGATTGAATTTTCTTATTTTTTTAGATATTGTGCTACTTGACCAAAACAATTCATTTTGCTGATTTCGTGGAACATTTTCTCCGTAATAAAAATTTCATCATAGATTCATAATTGCCTACTATTTTCCTAGAAACCTCTCAATTAACTCAAGGATATTAACTTACTAGTACTATGAATCGCCTGATATCGAAGTATCTGAGTAGGATTATGTTTTAACTATTATTGCATAACGTAGTAGTACGGTTTTGGTGAAATTAAAGTTAGAGATTCTTGTTCATCATTAGAATGGTACGTATAGGACATCGATGTGGCCTACCTAATTTTGTGAATTGCCTGCCTATACTCGTACATCAACAGCTATACAAACGTAGAGATTGTCACAACAACTCTCTTTCAAGGAAGAGGCTTTCATTCAGCAATAAGACGTGTGTGTGTGTGTGTGTATGTGTGTGTAGGCTATTGGAGGAATAGTGCAAATCAAACTGAGATCTTTTTGCGCTTCAATAGCAAAGCGCCTATTTGCAGTTGCAGAGCTACCAGTAATTAATTATGAATTCTCGGAATCAGTCCTCCGCTGCGATTACAGCCACAACATAAGCTAGTTTTGATTAATTTGTCCTGCCTAGCTCAGGTACAATCAAGAGCGCGCTGCGCTGAAAACTTTTGACTATGCACCTACTCTTATATCCTTTAAATAAAGGATATAATTGCGATGTGCTTGTTCAGCTTCAGTTGCACTGGACCGTACTCTCTCACAGGAACTATTTGTTACAGATCAAAGGGCGTTATTTTTGGACGAGTTGGTTATTTTATTCCACTCCGGATTTTCAATGCCACAAATCTCTCATCGGTCTGTTAGAGGGTTTAATTGCGGATGTCACAGTTATTTTACGCCCACTTTGAATTCTTTCTGTAGATAGTTTGTCACGAAAAATCTTAAAAAAACTGCCTCCCAAGAAGTTCATATTTATTATGTGGTTTATTTTACTATTGCATACCTACCAGCGCAATGAAAATCTTGTTTCTCTATCATGCTATTCACAGGTAAATATAAAAAGAGGCCACAATTCTTCTGAAGTTAGGTTGATTCGGTGGAATCAATGGGTTTATGGTGATAAACAATTGTAAGGTGAAAAATTCACTGCAGTATTTGTTTTAGATTATTTCTAAAAAAGCCATGAGCTTAAACACAGTAAAAAATAGATGCATTGTTAAGTCAGTTAGTACCTATATGAGCTGCGTGCATAAATTATTTAAATTACAATTGCAATATTACGATGGGGGTAACTGAATGACACTACTCAAACATATACGTCACCTTGCGAATGTTCATAATATTATACTAGTTATGAGTAATCTTACATATCCCACGAAAAAGCGTTATGGATCAAACTAATTATTTATATCCATTATTAAATATCATTTCGAGGGTTTGTCAACAAACTCACGCCAACACTTAATCAGTGTTTGTTAGTTAAATAATTCATCCTTGGTATTTAATGACTTTTTGATGTAACTGTTAATTAAGTACACAAACATAAATCAATGTGGCTACCCATTGTACCCATAACTAACATTCAGAAATGTGAATTCCAGGCAATGTATTATTTAAGTTTAATTACCCTGTAAATATTAATTTCTCTGAATCATTTTAAAACTAAGTGAAACAATCATAATTCGTTAAGTACCTACTAAGGACCGTTATCATTATGTATAAAGACATACAGACAGACAGTCATGACGAATCTACTCGTAAAAGGGTTGCGGTTTTTGCCATTTGGCTACGGAGCCCGAAAAAGAGGAAAGATCAGAATTTTTGTGTGTCTGTGTGATTGTCTGTCTGTAAATCAGTTCGACTATTTAGGTTTCACTTCTATAAAATAGAAGTGTGTTTTAAAAAGTTTGACGGATTTCAATTTGATATACTTAAACAATACGTACTTATACGTTGTACCCGTTAAGAACATTGTCATGGACCTAGTAACACAGTACACTACTAGGTCCATAGTTAATTAAACATCATGAACTGAACACGTGTTTATATTGTAAGTCAAATTATTTTGTGACGAGTTATAATAATGTTCGAAATTCTATTTCCAGCTCAATTCAATCAAATTTATAATAACATTAACATATTACTGTGAATGTATTTATAATGTAATTCAATATTTGAGTTATAATTTAAATTTGTCATAGAGTACGTATTTGAATACGTACACGGCGAACATAATAATATGCACATAACTAATCGTCACTCTGTTATATACAGGGTGTAACGAAAAGGGGATTTCAACACGAAAGGAAGAGACACATTTTGCTTTGCTGAACTCGCCACTAAATGTAATTTTATTTGACATTACCAAGTGATATAGAATGTTAAAAGTTAAAATAAACGATTTCATTTCATTTTAGGAATAATAGTGTACGTATGTACGTAAGTACGTAGTGTACGTATGTATGTATGTACATTGTGCAGATTATTTGTGCAAAATTTTTATTTATTAAAATTATAAGGTGTTTGCATGGCGGCATAACACATAGGACAGATTATATGGACAAGTTAAGATAGTTATCCGATACGTAGAAAAGTTTTTTTAATATTGCTCGAACCGTTGACTGAACTGAGCATATTCTTTCAGGTTTGGCTAAGCGATCACCTACACCCTGTATATAAATATAGAGGCAGATACAGCTCCCCCAAGTCTCGCTAAAGTGACGGAATCAACTGTTTCTAAATGATAAAAGCAAACTTGTACTCGTTAACTAGATGTGGAAACATTCCTAGCTCCCTTTGGTAAATGAAACACAAACAAAGAAATTGAGACAAATAAAGACTTGCTGCGAAGAGAGCTTAGGAGTTATTTGTGTTGTGAGTGAACTATAAGACTGCAGTGACATGGAAGGAAATATTTCAGAGAGCAGTGATCAAAGAGCTCAAAACAAGCGACGCCGGAGCAGCGGCGAGCGGCGAGCGCGATGCTTCTTTGTTTCTACCAAAATAAATCAAAGTATGTTCTAAATGAGCAGAAGAATAAAATTCAACGAGCAGTTCAAAGAGTTGCCGGTAAAGTTTTGTTTTAAAGTTTAGCTTCTTTATTATGTTGTGAGGAATGGGCGTTTATAGTAATAAATATAAATTGTTGACGAAATTAGTTATATTGAATAATTTTTGTTTGTTTATTTTTATATGGCATACTCGCCATCGGCCCTGCTGTTTTACCCGTATAGTTCCGTACCGTATCTAGGCAAAAATCTATTTACCTTCATACTAAATACGAGTATCATTTAGTACATTAAGCGGTTTTAAAACTTGTGTACACTCGTACTATGAATTTGTTTAAATTGTTATGTAGTTATATTTTTTGTCTTATTGTTGTTTTCTGTGTTGTAATTTCCTACAAATATTTTATTCTGATTCTGATTCTGAAGGATATATGAAAAGTGGTTTAAGGATACAGTTATTTTTTTCCATAGTTGTACATACTAAAAATTAAAAAAGACACTTAAGATTGGGTGGTTGTAGTGCATAAACAAATAACTCGCAAGTCATATTGTAAAATTTAGTTCTATCCAGTGATAACGCTGCTGCTTTGAAACTTTTACACAAATATAAAGTGATAAAATGTACATTCGCAAGTTTTACAACGCCGCCGTGGCAATAAAGCAAAGCCAGCGAGCTGCGCACCGCTGGCCGACTCCATTCAGCGGAGGGCGAACAAACTCCAACCCACTGACAATTTGCCGACTTGTTTGGTATCGTGTGGGATTTGTCGCAGCTAGTTCGCTTTTATACTGTTTCATAGCTTTTTTTATACTTTTGAAACCTTCTAATACCTAGTATTGAGGATATAGAACGTTGGCTATCTTTTTTATTTTTACTCATCCAAAATTATCATGAAACCTGATTAACTGACTATCGTATTCGTCGTTGACGAGCAATACACTACCAAAGCAAGATAAACAAATGCTAAATTATTTTTTATTATTAAAAAATAACTATAATATTCCATATGATATATAAATAGTATCTCTAAGAAATATAAACTGTAACACAATATTGCATGTGCATAAAAAATAAAATTGAATTACTAATGAGCTTTTATGAAATTTTATAAAATTAACGAATTATTATTTTAGGTTATTTTCAGCAGTAAACAAGCTCTTAATTTTTGGGGATTGAAATGACAATCGTTTTCATTGAATTACTTTAAAATTAATTATGTGGTATTCGACTTTTAATTTTCTTGGACTGAATTGAAATGACAATAACATTGCGTCGGTATCTAATTATAGATATGATTGAAAATCCGCGTCGAGGTGTCATGCTCACTTCAAATATCCGAAGCGAACTGCTGATCCCGCGGTTTGTCGTCTAGAGCCACTTATTGGTTCCTCGCCACTCGAGTCGAGACCGACTTCATTGTTTGAAGCGTCACCGAGCACAACCGAGCGTCATCGAGCGTCACTAAGCGTCACCGAGCGTTACCGAGTGACACCGATACCCTTACCCGACCTTGACCTGAAGCCAAGGCGCGTCAATGTTTCATGTTTCTATTTCTTTTGAACTTCACTTATTACAATTTATATAATCTTAGTTGAGAGACTGTAATAATGATTGAAATAATTAAAATTTCGTTGCCCAGACTCCGCTCAGATTACTTGCTTCATCTCGTGGGTGGGGCTTGTAGTTTCAGTTACTTTGGAATTTATGTAATTGGGTATACAAATTTACTGTTTAATTTGATGAATAAATCTAAATGTTGCTGGTAAATTATGGAATATAAAAACTGATTGCCTTAAAACGCTTGTTCAAAAATATTATTGGAATTCTATTCGTGATGAATTCATGCTAAATATTATAAAATAGCCGTCAATCTGCGGCTACTCTTGCATTGATTTTCGACTTACGTTACTTCAGGCAGTCCTCTGTTTGTGTAATTAATTGATGAAATGCGTGTATTCCAACTTTCGTAGAAGCGGGGGTCTCACCACCCTTATAAGTAAGACAAGACAATGGGGCTAAGGGCGTTTGGGATGAAGCTTAACATGTTGCCATGGGGAAACAGTGGAGTATTCCTTACTCTATTGTACCAGAGAAGGGATTAAAACAATATGGATCATACGTACAATTAATATAGATAAGGAAGCCTTTCTACCGATATTTAGGAATTTTATATTTCTATGCAAAGAAAAATCGCCACATTTATATTTTATTTTTTAGTCATAGATAAATCGTCCAAAATAAGAAAAAATCACAAAATATTTTTTTATATAATATTCCTAAGTGATATATAATATATCTGGAAGGAATCCTAATTTTCTGTTCAGACCGAGACGTAAGAATGCTCGGACTAGGAAATTCCTCTTTCCGTAATTCTAAATTAAAAATTCGTTGACGCGGCTCTATCTTAAAACCAGAAGCGGTGCGAACATTGAGTGTCCTAACCACAGCATTTCAATCAGTTCGCAGACAAGTCCCGAAAGCCATTTGACTCTTTTCCTCCCCAACTCCACATCTACATCTCCTACCACTAGACGATATTTCCTTTCCTTTCCACGCTGAGCCAAGGTAATCAAATACTCTGACCTAAAACGCATCCTAAAACCAACCCTTAGAGTTTGAAGGTAGCGCAATATTCTATTCAAATGTTCAGCGTCAATTTTATCGAGATCGGGAACTTCTGAAACCGGTATTGGTTGCAAGAAATGAGATGAAGAGGTTCCAATATCATAGACTTTTGGTATTCTATGTAAGTCCAAGGGGGACTATTCAAAGTAGCTTTACAATCACACAATATCGTTTGAAGCTCCTCATAGTAAAACGATTATTTTCCTATAACCCTTTTGAGTAGGTTTTTTAAAATTCGTATTATGCTTTCCCAAAACCCACCCCACCACGCCGCCATTGGCGCATTTAATTTATCAACTTACTCGTCGATAAAAAAAACAATTTTAGCATTGATCTGTTGATTATCTCTTGTACTACTTCTATACTGCACACCAATTTCAATCCATTGTAGGACTAAGTCAAGGTTTACTTTTACCTACCTGACACGATGTTTGATTTATTTATCATATACCTAATTATGTAAATAAATTGATGTAGCTCAGGGCCGCCCACTTAAAGGGGACTGGGTTGGCCACTTCATTTGCATTAGCCTACTAAAGAAATGAAGTGGTTTTGTTTTTAGGCCAACTCTAGTGGCTAGTGGTTAGGTTAGCTCAGTCTAAAGTTCAAGGTCCCAGAAATTGTGTGTCTCAAGAGGAAAAAATAATTTGTTGGCCAGCAGTGTCCAAAAAATATCTGTCAGCAAATGTAAATGTCTGCTGTTACGCAAAAGCTGCCCCTATGAATTTCTGAAATAACTTAACTTTTAAAACGCAAAATATTTGAGCAAGTAGTTAGAACACTTGCGAACTTACACATGCCGAAGCAAAAGCTCAGTTCCCTTACTGTTACAGATTATTCCATCTGGAGAAGTGTAAACTGGAGTAATGTATGTTTAGGTTATTTCCTCGGAGGCAAGTTGTTCTCGTAACAATTAAATAAGTGCTAGTATGTTTGTACAGGACCGAGCAGAGGAGTCGGCGGGCGCTGGGGAACGAGGTACTTAGTGTCATTGTGAACGTATTAAACTTGCTGTAGGTACCTACTCATACTGGAAGATACTTTGTTATTTATTATTATTGTTAAATTATCTTGCATTTTGTCGAAATTAGTTGTTTACCATCTAAAACGTATAAATGAAGTTATTACATATTTCACGGGTCTTTTACACGATAATTTACTAAGCGCGAACAATCCAAAATAAATGAAATGATTTAATTTTTGTATTACTACGCTCGCTTGTCAACGTTTTGATGACAATTCAGACAAAACACTTGATTGTTCGAAAAAGAAAAATATGTCCTGCTCCGGAACGCAAGCGCAGTCGTGTGGCTCAAATATCTATAGATGTTATTTTTTGATACTTGACTTTTCAACCTACAAAATGAGAAACATGGGACTTAGTGTGCTTGTGAACGTATTAAGCCGATCGATATTCTATATTCGAACCGATAAGCCAATGAGAACGCAAGCAAAAGAGAAAAAAAACTTGTCTACCGACCTCGTTTAACAAAATACTCCGACACAAAAACCACTTTGCTGTTAAAGAGAGCGCTATCTTGCATATGCATGTCTAAAGTAGGATCTCTTTGAAAGCAGTACAGAGAAAGGATTATAATTTCCTGCGCTCTCATCCCGCTATCTCCTGTCGGGAAGTTACGTTACACCGCGGGGCGCAGGTGAACAACTCGCCTTCTTATTACACCTCGTATAGCGGCGAAATGCAAAAACCTTGTGAGCCGACAAACGGAGCAACTTTAGTTAAAACTAGTTGAAAGCGAGTTGGACTTCTATGGAAAGGATGCCGTACCATTTTGTTTCAGATATTCTACTTTCTCTGCTTTTTTAAAATTTGAATTCCGGAGATTGCTAAAAGGAAACGATAACTTTTGAATATTTTTTCTGTTGATTTGCAAAAGATGCTATCCGCTGGAAGATAAGGATTTTTTATGCACGAAAATCTTGCGTATCTCTCAGAGATGAAATTATTAAAAATGACTTCATATTAAAAAAATACTTATTCACAGTCATTTCTGAGTTACATAGAATTAAATTCATCTAATAGTTTGAAGTAAATTGGCTGTGACAAACGGAAAGTCAAATTGTAATGGTAGTATTCAATTTTATCGTTCCGATCTACGAAACCCTGGAACTACAGCTTTGACCCGACCCGACAACACGCTCGCAACTTTTTATCAACTCATGCTTTTTACAAACTTAATCACGAAAATTTTTGTCAGATAAAAATTCTTTGTTGTTTTGTTGGACTAAATTCTAAAACGTTGGCGCGTGTTTAGGTGTACTTAGAGGTATTGTATTTTAGTGTACTAGAGAAGGATTTAATAGTTGGTAAGAATAGCGTTGGTCGGTGAGGTAGGGGCTATTTTCCGGCACCGTTAAAAGGAGGGTGTGATAAGCGGGCCGGGCTGGCCACGCCGCCGCCGGTAGCGGGAATAGAAACTGGCTGATTACCTATATCGTACACCTGAGCTGGATTGCTAAACTACGCTACCTAAGGCTCTACCATTATAACAATAGCCTCTAGGTTATCATATCACTAATTTACTAATATTATAAAGAGGAAATATTTGTACTTTTGTGTGTGTGTGTGTGCGTGTGTGTATGTTTCATTCATCTTGAGTAACATAGGTTACCTTTTACCGCGGGAAAATGCCTCATTCCCACGGGAAAAACTGTTAACGCGCGCGGAGCCGCGGCGGAAAGCTAAGACCAACCTTTAAATCGCGTAAAAAAGCAGCTGTTCCATAAATTTTGGACCGGTAAGTATTTATTGAGCTTTTGTATGAATTAGCACTGCTTTTAATTTTTTTTCAAATTATAATGTGTAATAAATATACTACACGATTCCTCTATGAACTGTAAATATCACAGACTGCCTTTGTTCACGAACACTGGCACACATTAGGTATATTATAACACTTCAGTCCAAAAACTGTTTACAATTATTAACCTCGAAACTTCGACATTATATAATTCGACATTATTATAAGCTAATTAGATTTACTTCGCAGAAATTTCAGCCAGCTACACGATCCTAATTACCTATCAGAATAACGTAATTCTATACAACTGGAAAATTTCGAGATGATGTAGTACCTATAATCCGTTTGAAAACTTAAAATAATTAAGAACTAGCGATCCGCCCCGGCTCCACACGGGAAAATGGTTATTGTGGGTTATCCTTAAGTATATTATGCATGTGTTATACATATAAACCTTCCTCTTGAATCACTTTATCTAATAAAAAAACCGCATCAAAATCCGTTGCGTAGTTTTAAAGATTTTAAGCATACCTAGGGACAAAGGGACATAGAGACAGAGAAAGCGACTTTGTTTTATACTATGTAGTGATGAGCAACTGAAAATTGCTTTTGTAAAAAAAAATGCAAAATCACTAAATGTTATTTATTATTACAAATTGTTGTTACAGTTTCTAATCATAAAATTATATCCATTGCCAATACATAAATTTAAAACCTGTATAGGTTGTCGCAATAATATTAAGTGTTTATCTTAAATAATAAATTAATGCAGGTATCGCACAAAACGCTACGATTATAATGAGAATCAGGCCAATTGTATGCTAATATATAACAACTGACATCCATACAAAACTACTATGAACACATACTCTTATGTATTAACAACAATTTACAATAATTGCTCATAAATAACTCAAACGATTACTCTGGTAGAGCCAAAGCCAGTTATTATCGATTAGACAGTACCGTACCAATTAAATATTGAAGTCTACTGTTAACAGCTCATATACGTCCCGACCGAGGGGCTCGAGCCTACCCTGATATCAGGGTGAATAGGCCTTAGTCGACCACGCTGGCCCAGTGTAGGTTGGTCAACTTCATACACAAGCTTTAAATTTCTTCGCAGGTGTATGCAGGTTTCCTCACGATGTTTTCCTTCACCGTAAGAGCGTCGAATAAACGTAAATTTGAATTCGAAAATCGAAAACACATTGGTACGTGCCGAGGTTTGAACCTCCGAACTTCTGAATAGAAGTCAACGGGCTTAGCCACTTGGGCATCGACGCTCTCTAAGTCTACTGAGTATTGTGTATTTAACTCGAGTAATATTTTTTTTCATCCTAAGACTATGTTTGTATTACTAAGCTATTTCAGTAGAAAAGCAATCAAGGTAATTGAACAACTAGCCAACGGGCTTATTATTAGGGAATACGTCTGTATCCGTTTCTAAATAATAATAATATGCTTTATCCAGTTCTGATTGTAACATCCAATAGTTTGATTGCTAAACTAGCTCATTAATAGTGTTCATATTTATATATCAATCCTAAAATAAAACCTATTTAATGTCCTTTTAGTTGTATGTTAGAGGTATGTGTTTTTTTGTCTGTCTGTCTGTGGATTTTAGCTCCCAAACGGATTACCTATTTTTGATCTAGTTTTTGTTTGAAAGATTACTTGAACAAAAGTGTTTTTAGGTCAAGAAAACATCTCCAGGCATTTTGATATTGAAATGCCTATATTTTCTAATTGATAAAGATCTGAGTGATTCTTATAAGTATGACCGACCTATAAATTTATGTTCTGTAACTTAAAAGACTTGATTTAATGGTAGGTTACGAGGATGATACATTCTAGAGTATTCAAGTTACCCAACGTCTGATTTTATTGCAGTGAAGGTATCGTGTTTAGTTAGGCTCATCTGACTTAAATGTTAGTAGACACAATTCTGCCCTTAAAAGAAAAACAAAGCCTGATGCACTTCTATCAGTAGTGTTTCTAGTGAAGTTTTAATGGCCGACTTGTTTATGTTTGTCTGACATCCTGGCAATATTTGTAAATATATTTTCATCCAGGATGAAGTTTGGAGCTCCCGCGAGCCACCTGTAACCAACTTCAAACTTCTGAGCTCCTGGTGTTCGCCGCAACTTCACACAAATCTGTTATCGGTTTTATTTGTCTTGTTAAAGCTAAAGAACCGCAGTTTACCACTTACCAGTTTACTTCGAAGCTACCCGCTTTGGGGCTCCAAGTTATATTTACAAATCGTTTTGTTTTATGGTATCGGTGTTTTGAAACTAGGAGGTAGCATAATGCGAAGAATTTATTTCTTTTATTACAAACTAGCAGTCCGCCCGCGGCTACGCCCGCGTTGTATTTTGACTTTTCGGTGCAGTTTCCCGTAGGAATTAGATATTATCCCGCAGTCAAAACTATCTAAGATGTTAACCAGGAATATAAGGTACCACCTTTCAAAATTTCATTCAATTCGGTCCATGAGTTTCGGAGATTAGGCCGTACCATCAAACAGACAAAGACTAAAACAAATAAATTGAAAAATTCTGGATATGTTCTTTATCACATTTTACATTCTCCAGACTCGACTTTTGACCTCTTCAGTTTTATTACATAGGTTAATTATGTTTTTTATCTCATTTAGCATCTTTTTCTTCCTGAGTTAACGCTGGTTGACTCCCCGGTATAGGTACTTTTTTCTGGTGCTCTAATTTTTAACATTTTTTTTATCCGAAAGATGTGTATAATATTTCCCAAAATAATTCTGAACACGACCTTGACTTCTGCCTTATCTCCAAAAACATTATGTTTTTACCAGAACTAACGCCAAATAAAGGACTTTCCACGTGTCTCTTGGGAATTTTATCCTGCTGTCCGAATTGTTATAAGAGAAAAACCAGACTCAAATTGCTTAGAACAAAGGAACACGAACAACTACAGAAGCCGGAGATTTTATATATTCGTATGACCAGTAGAGTCCTTTTTTCCTAAAGTAATTATTTTACTTTAATTAGTAAGTGTTTTAAAATGAGCTCTTGACCATGTGGACGCCAGCTAGCGGACATAACCTTACAAATAATATATTACATTCAGCCGTATACTAGAATTTAAAATGTATAAAACACTGAAAACAAAGCACCAGAAACGAGGTCATACGTTGGGATGCTTTCACAATGTAATCCATCTGAACCAGTCACAAAGTAGATAAATCTAACTATTTGTTGAAACATAAACTGCGTGCAGCAGCTCCTACGTCAGACTGATCCTAAACAACTACAAACAACTCGAGAGAGTTGGGACGAGAATTTAGCTGAGAACCGCAATCCGGTACTCTACGTCACGGCCCCAGATGGTTTCAGTCTATTTAAGCATCCATTAATGAGTTTATTCACGATGGGTTCTGTTTTGTTCTTCCAAAGCGTCAATAGTAACAAAACAGAGATAAAACAGTTCATGGTGTAGCAGCAAGATTTAAAAGGTCGCAGTTTAAATTGGAAGGTGGACATTTTGTTGAGGATCATAATGTTGCCGGCGAACAAATTTGTATGTAGATTAGACACGATGTGAACAGTCATAAATTAGGGTAAGTATATTTATATTCTTACTCCTTTGTACTCGTAGAATACGTCACTTTAGAGTAAAGCACATTACAAATTATTACAATACATGTGCAATAATGCGTTATTGACACCAACAATACTTAATAAAGACACAGAGGAAAATAATAAAACAGTAGAGGTCGAAAATTACTAATAAAGACACATTTTAGTTCTGAAGCGTAAGAAACTTAAATCGGGTCACATGAAAGTTATTTTCTTTAATATTATGCACCTTCCCGCGTCATACTTAGCAGAGTCGCCTTGAAGAAATTGCGTTAAGCAATAAGACCGCCTCTTGCCTAACGCTGTAAATACTAAGTTTTTTATGTACTGATTTCTGTTTGCGTGCAATAAAGTATTTGTATTGTCATTTGTAAACAGGCATTTTGTCTATTTTATCAAAAGTAATGATATTAAAGCATTGATCTTAGTGCACACACTAAGCCCACAGGTTTTGAGGTTATCCTAGCTTACAAATCAGTGTCCAAATTATTTAAGGGGGAACAAAATCAAATCTGATTCGTTTGCTTTAAATAATCCTGACATTGTACACAGTTACGCACTACGAGTATCGTCCGATTCCGTTCCGAATCCCAGAGAGTTCAATCCATTTTTTTCATCCGAGACAGTTTGGACATTGGACATTGGACGTTCTCGGAATCGGAAAGGAACCTACCGTGGTGCGTAATCGCCCTTACAGTGTACCATGCACGTATTGCAAACATTTTAACCTCAAAAAAAGTTTAGTTTTCATAACGCGGCCTACAGTGTCGTGTTGTTAATGTGGTGCGGTAGTTGGGACTTGAACAGCAAACATTAGTGGGCCGTATCTCCGCTGGCAGCCGTTTGTCTTGTCAGCCGGCGGTCGTCCCACCAACTTGGCCCGCCGCACGCCGCACGCCGCACGCCGCACCGCTGAGGTTTTTGCGGGCGACCACTACTTTCAAGTTTCGAATAGTTTGTGTTCCGTATTTTGTTGCTTTTATTTTAAAGCAGTTTTTGTTCTGATTGTCGATATAATTCGTTTGAGACGGAAGTTAGAAGTTACTGTGAAAAGGTACTGTACCTACTGAGTTACTGTAAAAAAAATTCAGATGTAACAAAGTTACAGTTATGTATCAGTATTGTAAAATTTTCTCGAGTTAACAAAGTAACCATAAAAATTTATACGAGTAATATGATTTTTAACCGTCAACTTAATTTTATTTATAGATATGCCGTTGCCCAACTGTGAGACACAAATAATAATTACAAACACAACTAATGATCACTACATAGTATAAAACAAAGTCGCTTTCTCTGTCCCTATGTCCCTATATATGCTTAAATCTTTAAAACTACGCAACGGATTTTGATGTGGTTTCTTTTAATAGATAGATTGATTCAAGAGGAAGGTTATATGTATAAAAAATGCATAATATACTTCGGGATAACCCACAATAACAATTTTCCTGTGCGAAGTCGGGGCGGGTCGCTAGTTTAAGATAAGATAAATTATCTAAAACTATTTAGACTTGTGCATTCGTTTGTTCATTTGATTTTGAGCTAAGTCTCTTTCATTTCTGACATCATCAGAGTTTTTTGAAAATAGCTTATTAGAATAAACTTTTGACTTCTTGGCAAATTTTTCTAACGAACGAATTAATCACATTCGTTATTTGCATGAGTAGGTAGTAGATAGTAAGTTTTTGATTTGTGATAATGAGTTTAATATGTGATGTGTTCACATAATAATTATATTATGTTTTTAGAATTAAAAAAATAGTTAAAGAGATATTCTTGTACAGCAGTAAAAATTACCCTCTATACATTTAACTTAGTACTACATTTTTCTTTTCTCTTGACTAGGTAGATTCGCAAAAAATATTACTGCTTATGGATTGTGAAATATGTTAGAATGATTCATATTCCACATTACATGTCAAAATAACTAAAATTGCCGTTGTTTAAGTATGGAACAGCAAACAACGTCGATTATGTTGAAAATTGTGAAACTTTTGCGCTGCCCGACGACACTCGCATTTGTTTAGCAAGCTTCACCTGTGCGGACCGATAACAATATATATTGTTAAACAAAACTATAAAAAAACAGATGCATATTATGGTGTAACTTTATAAAGATAAACCAGCCCATGAAACTGAACAATTTTCCCTAATAAACGTAGCTTGAAATCTGAAAAAAAAAAGACTGATAAGAAAAACACACGACATGTCTATCAATTAAAAATATTTTAAAAGCTTTGTGTGTAATCTTGACTAATGAATGACAATACGATTCTGTTCCATGAACAGGTAGTATTAAGTATTGTAGGGGTAGCGAGCGCGCAGAGAAATAATAACTGAAGCAGAAATGACGAGCGCGGTGATGTGATCACCTAATTATTATTATTTTTTCATATTTCAGTGTTCCTCGGGGAAAATTATTCTGTTATATAGGTAGGTCCTCCCTTAAAATATTATCATTACTCCCTGAATAATAAAATATTACTATAAAATAAAACTGATCTAATAATAAGGTTCAAGAATTCCAAAAAAACATTGGACTGGACTGTAGTTGGCCGTTTTCCCGCGCGATCGAATCGATTGATGAGATATAAGCCGTCAGAATACGAAGAATTTGATGGCAAAATCACTTACAGAACTGACGGTTCTGGGAAAAAAAGTGGGAAGGTACCATTACTAGGGTGTCGAATAACAAACAGTACCAGCGTGGTGAGGGTTGGAAATACGCACTAAATATAAAATTACATAATTCGCAATAATTTCTTGTTTCACATTAATTATTTTTCCATTAATTATTTAGCTCTTATACTTTGACGGCCCCGTAGCCTAGTTGGTAGTACGCTTGCATGTAAAGCACAAGGTCGAGGTTTCGAATCACACCCGGAACAAATATTCGTGGGATGAGCACTTGTGTTTGCCTTGTGTCTGGATGTTGTATATTATTCATAATATGTATGTATATCAGCTGTCTGACACCTATAGTACAGGCTCTGCTGCATAGTTTGGGGTCAAATGGCCGTGTGTTAGGTTTCCCCACATATTTATATTTATTTAGTTGTTTATACTAAGTATATCTTCCATCACACAATACCATAGGAAGAGGGAATCTCTGAAAACCAGCGTTAGGTGAACCTCATCCAACATGAACTGGGACATCTCCTTTTGTAATTAGTAGTTTATATTTTTTTAAATATTTTTTTTTTTTTTAGTAACTTTGACGAACCTAGTTTAGGCATCAGCCCTCCACAAGAATGTTATTTAAAATAATAATTGGAGTTTGTGAAAATGTTTTCTTGTGGTGTGGAAATATACATAATTATTATTATATTGTTTAATAATATTTTAAGTTTGACTTATTATTTATTTTAATTTATGTAATTTAGGCAATAAAACTGATTCTGTTCTAAGCTATGATTCTATTATAAACTAAATGTTACCAAAAAGCTACAAGTCGTAGAAAAATACAAGGTCAGGGGTTTCAAACATTAAGCTCGAATGGTACTAATAAAATTGAAATGTTCTTCTAAGTAACATAAAATATGTACTAAAAAACGGCTAGATTATTTTATAAAACATATAAATCAGAGTCCTAATGTAATACGAGCTTGAATCTTAAAAGTCAGGTAGAACTTAATGCATATTATTAAACTGTTAGATATTATTTACATTTTAAATTACGAGTATGTTAAAAAGCTTTTTGAACCGAATAATGGGAATTCGAGCTTCTTGAAAAAAATATACCTAGGTATTAATAATTTAAATACATTAAAATAATAAATTACTTTTGTTTAAAAAGTATGTGTGTTTTGTGTATCTGTTACCTCTGAATCATTCAAATAAGTAAGTACATGTTGTAGGAAGAGTTGAAAAAATAATACGATCTTAGCCACCACGTCGCGTCGCCTTTGTCAGCTGAATCGTATTATAATCTAATTATAATCAAACGCTTTCTAATTTATTAAACAAATTATTTTATCTTAATAAAACTATTACTACGCTCTCCCTTATTGGCGTCTTTTAACGATTCTCAAAAACATCAATTGTTAAATTTTACTTTTGACTTAATATTCTTAACCTTAAGAAATAAACAGGTATGTTTATACGAAAACACTAAACTTTGAAACTTGTTTATAGCAGTTCATAAATGTTAGTACAACAAAGTGCAAATATCACAATGAAAGGCTGGCCCCAAACGCGTCCCCTGTGTGACACTAAACCGACAAAGCGCGCAACATTAAGATCTGCCTAACTTTCCGCGCGCTTGTATTTTTACCGCGATTTATGGCTTTTCGGTAAAAATGTTTACTGCCTAATAAAACACGCAGGTGAGTTTTCTTTATTTGTTCTGATTTTGTTTTACAGCTTTATTGTTATAAGTACATGCCAGTTTATGTCTTTAGACTGGGGCGAAATAAAAAAGCTCAGATCTTGATCAAAAACATTGCTGCGAGTTTTTTTCACAGATCGTATTTTAGAACAACAAAACATATTCGTAATGGAATTTCAACATATTATTACACAGAAGACAGCCAAATTGTGAACTCACCTCGACGTCGAAAAGTGATTTATAAAATCTTACTTCGAATAAAACATTTGAATTTTGAATTGAATTTTTTAAACATGAAAAAGTATTGTTTAGAATTATTTAGCACTAATTCGGATGCAGTTTACAGTTGCTCCTGGACATATTCTGAAAAGACTTCATCTTCATATTAACTACGAGTAATTAATATGGTTTAAAGTGGGATGTTGAAAAATCTTGAAAAGTATATTGTTTAATATAACTGTTGAAAAATAACATGTTTAAGCAGTTAGCAAACTTAACAACACATCGTTTAAAATTATGATTGCTTGTAAAAATTAATAGTACCGTTTGTTTGAAATGTCACACGCAGAGAAGCGGGTGCCTGTGACAAGGCAGGTGACGTCACCGTGACGCAGACATCACGCTGCGTTGTGTGTGACGTCACAACGATAACCGACCACTGGCAAAACAATAGTACGTTGAAAAAGCTTTTATTAACAACTAGCTTTCCGCCGCGGCTCCACCTGCGCTAACAGTTTTTCCCGTGGGAATGAGGCATTTTCCCGCGGTAAAAAGTAGCCTATGTTACTCAGGGTGAATGTAGCTGTCTAATGGTGAAAGATTATTTTAAATTGGCGCAGTAGTTTTTGAGTTTATTAATTAAAAGCATACGCACACACACACACAAAAAATACAAATATTAGGTACCTCTTTATAATATTAGTATGATCACTACAGCAGCTTAATAGCTCAAGTCTGAAGACTGAATAAGTAGAGAGAGTGTATAGATTTTTAGCTATAATTAGCTATAATTACCTAAAAATCTATACACTCTCTCTACTTATCACCTTGTAAGAAAGATGTTACTACAATCTTGCCGTTTGGCAAAGAGTGTTGGTTATCTGATCATAGTTGTTGTAGATAAAAAGGTGAAAATTCGTACAAAAATAATTACCGAATGACTTCAGAAGGTGAAAAGATTTGCCTACTACCACGGCGGCGTACTCTTGTCTATATAAAGAAAATAAATGAGTGAATAAATCTCAATAGTAAATTAATCCTATTTCACTCACCTCCTTCGTACAAAACCCAGACGGGAAGGTTTTTACTAGTCAAACTCTACAGAGTACACAGTAGCCAGCACATGCGGCTGGACACTCGCACTACAAAACTCGCCTCTAATGCTACGGAATAACGGCGCTCACATGGTCAAAGTGTCCAGCTGCACTGGACATAAAAATTGCAGTAAAATAAAAAGTGCAAACGACAGCAATCACATTTGCTTCTAATGCATTTCATAATGCTAGTTGTATGACAACGACGAATGTACTTTACGTTAAGATGAATAAGGACAATAATCGTACCTCGGCAAGATTTGTTCTTTGTAATGTATTGGATTGAGCAATGAACATCATGAGCACAAACGTTGTTCCTTATTCACGGTCGGCAATAGTCGTAACTAACGCGGGCGCAGGTGCGGCGGGGGACCGAGGGGTGGAGATGAGGGGAAGCGGGGAGGGAGTTACTGAAACACGCAACCTTTTATACTACTTACAACTACTATATTATGTGATTGTATTTCTAGTTCCATCGACGTGTTCTGCACTTATTTTGTGTAAACGTTAAAGAAAAATGTCAATGTATTTCAAAATTATTTGTTTGATCCGGAAGGTTGTTCGCCAGAAGGGTTAAAGGTTTATAGGGTTATACGTTTCGCTACCCTAACTTTTCCTTGAAACTTAGTGGCGATTACCACGGAAGTGTAGGAACAACTTTATTTTCGACGTGTTACCCTTTCTCTATTAGAAAATCTGTTTATTTAGTTTTGGTTTCAAGAATTTATTAATTGAATTGGAAAACATAAGAACGAGTTCAATGAAAGATAACTAGGTATCTCAATTAATTTGTTATATTTATTTTGTATGGTTATTGGTTGTCTTTTAATCGTTTGACACTTTAATTTTTTGCTGACAACTTAACGACTGAACAAATTCCGATAAATTAAAATTGTAGATTATGCCTTGGATAATACAAAGTAAAATAAGTAAATCTTATGTCTAGAAGAAACACGAGTTTAGCTATGATAAATGTGCTGGTGTTTAGTGATCAGCCTGCGTAAAAAATAAAATTTATCGGAGTGAAAAACCAGCAATAGTAAACGAAACACTTTTTTGAATTGACCTACGGCTTGTGTCACAAAATCGGCACATTTATAAAACATCCACCTGATTTGAAACTGAAAATGAAAATATGAAAATTTATATTTTGCTTCAGAGTATAAAATGTCATTTTATAGAATAATTTTAAAAGTTATTGAAATACACGTGTTATAAAGTCACGTATGAGCGCAGTGTGGACGCGAATCTGTTTCACATTCAGAAGCAGACAGCGTCGCAATCAATAATTCATTGAAGCGGTCACGATCCTATCAAAACTAACTAAGTTTATTTATCTTTTATAATATTTTAGTTCTTTTTTCTACGGTTGCTCGCTCAGAGTGTAGTACCGTCAAACAATTATCACTATGTCACTTTGTGTTACTTTCCTCTTAGGTTAGGTTTGGTTAGGATATTGCAGGCCCTCTTAAGGGTCTGAATTACTTAATTGCCTAAAAAGAAAAAATGTTTGGTGCTTCGGGAGGCCCGGAAAGACATATAGAGTATTTTGCGGATATACAATTAAATTTTACAGTGTATAAACTTAGTAATAATTGGAATTAAACAGTTCAGCTTCCGGCATCAAACAGTGTTTTACTCTCTTCCTAAACACGCACGTTACAGGCATCTAGTCCCGGCTACTAACTAATGCCGTGTCAGAAGAAAGGCGGCTCATTAATTCTGACACCAAGTTTATGAGGTAGGTATATATAAGCTAGCAAGCAAATGCCAGTTTTTAGTCAGTAACAAATATTTTTAGGATTGTATTTCAGTCGAAGTCGGACAAATTTAAAAATGGCTAGACACTAATTGATTTTCCAGCGCCCCATTTGCTATTTAAAGTAGCAATGGACTATTTGTTCAAGAGTAAAAATACAGCACATGTAATATTCAAGAATTTCTATTATTCTTCTTCTTTTTTTCGAGGTGATTTGTATTTAAAATAGTATTTATGTGTTTTTATCGAAATAGTTTATAGACACAATGACATGTAAGGGTACGGCTAAATTAAACGAACATTTACATGAATTCGTGTCTTAAGATTGTATGTCTCTTATTGATCATAAAAGATTAAGAGATAAACATTGTGGATTTACAGGACAACAACTTACTTCTGGCTCTGGCAGAAACCAGCGGCGTTCGTCTCTTTTGAAACACAGACGGACGCCAAAGTCCGGTGAAGCTTGATTCGTCGTACTTTTTCGACGAAAGCATAGGTTTATAAAAAAAAGACGGATGCCAATTTTGAACAGCCAACCTGTTCAAATCATATACGTAAAGTCTGGCCCTTGGTATTTATTAGCTTTAACTTCCTTTTAAGTCTATGATGATGACAATAAAAACCTTTTGAGTCTGTGATAAAAGTTATAAAATATGTAGGCTTATGTATTTATTCCTATCTTTGTATTTTTACGTTCAAACCCATTTATCATAACACGCAGTAGATTCAAACAACCGAAACAATATTGCTAGCAGGATCTGTAATACAAGCAGAAGGGAGACGTCCCGAATAGGTAGGTATTTTACGAGGGCCGTCTGGGCCCGGCCGTTATTAAACACGGAGCAAGACAGCCCCTAAGTAAATATTATGGATGCGTGCCCCAACGCCGTGGCAGGAAGATTTACCGCACGCCGCCTTCTGCATTGGAAACAGTGCTGGACTATCTTCTATCAAATAACGTTTAAACATAGATAAGGTCATCAGCAAAATGTTACTCAAATAGATAAATACAAAACTAGTTCAACATCGCCAAGTTATGTTAATTTACTAAAATTTCGATTTATTAAGATAGCGGTGCCGTCACATAATAGCGGCCGTAATATAAAGGTAAAAATGTTTGCTAGGCTTTTGCGCTATCATACACCGCACTTTGAATCATTTATAGATAAAATTCTATCATTTAAGTCTGACTTTTCTGTTTAGAAATTCGTGTAATAATTTCAGAAAATTCATATTACATCTCTATTCTTTTTTTATTTTTGATAATCTAGGTATTTTATAATATCCTTTAATAAAAGAAGAACTTACAAACAAAGATGATCGTCATAACAAATTAAATGATCATCTCAATTTTGTCAATGAAATGAAGAATCAGCGTTGTTAACACTGTACAATTTTAAAATTCTCGATCGTATGGGTCAATTATTCTCAAAGCAAACTTACTTACACAAATCTACAGCGATATTGCTTGCGTTAATCTCCGTTACATGTCTGCGTGTATAGGTATCAAAGGCTGAGCATCGGGCAATTGGCGAACATCACACGCCATGTACGAGCTCCGTGTCGAATTATCGCCGAGACAGCTCGTCCGTCAGGCTCACTAGCCTGGGTAGGGAAATAGACAGCTGCAAGCTAGAGAGATGCGATCCAGTTTGATCCAGAAATACGCCAACTGTAAGAAGAAATATAAATAAAACTTCGTTTTCTTCTTCATTTATTTCAATTTGATTAGAAAATTGAAGTAACATTTAATAAGCGGTTGTAGCCGATATGAAAAATCAAAGTTGTCTGAAGCTAGCTTATAGTTATAAGCTGAACATTTTGCACCGTTCTTCTTTCTGTTGAATAGGGGAGAAAATTGCAATGCGCGTTTTCAGTTTACCTAGCAGTTGACTGTACCAAGGTTATTGCATTCTAGCCTTTTCTTCAAATTTTACAGAATAAATATCAATGTATTGTAATATTTTATTTCTAACTAAAAGTAAAACAAAGTAAGAACGAATCATTTAATTTTAAATACTTTTAATAGCTTTCTTTCAGAATTATATAAGTACAAGCTTTTGTTTTTGTTCCTACCAAACAATTTAATGAAATTGGCAAACTTGAAAATTCACGAATAAAAACACCACTTAGACGCTTTACTTTCCGAAGTAATATCCAAAGAAAGCTCCGTGTTCTTCTGGCAAGTCATTGGTCGGACTTTTCCGCTGAGTCACCTCCGCAGGCGAGTCGGTCCGGCGACTTTACAAGGGCCGTCATGCCCTGTTCCCAGTGTAGAGCTATCAGCCGGAGTTTAGAAAATGATCGTAAGACAACGAGCCATATCGAGAGATTGAAAACAAACAGTAATAATAATATCTATACCGATGATTTTTTTCTGATTGTACGCAGAGCGCGTAGCACTTTTTTCGTAGTCGAAACACGAGCAGGCTCGTAGCACTTTTTTCGTAGCTCGTAGCAGTTTTTTAGATTTTGGTTAAATTCCGTTTTAACGTTTTATTTTGAATGACTGAGTATTTTATTTTCTTTACAGTTTTTTTATATTCTGGCTTTCCTGAAATTCCTGATTTAAATGGAAAATTTAACTCGTAATTACTTATTCAAGTTTTACAAGTACTATTTAGTTTTCGTCATTGGCAATTTGTAGCATAAACGGTATCTACTTCAAACATAAATGTTTATACTGTTCATTTAAATGACTACGACCTAAAACATAAATAAATGATTTGTAACAGATATTGCACCAGCTCACAGACGTCATCATTTGCAATTAAAGTAAATACAACAAATGCCCACGCAAATTCAGATGATTTTATTTGCCGGCGGATATTAGTTTAATACTGCTGGCAAGCAAACTACTAATTTTTACCCGTTTCGGAACTGCAATAATGATGATATTATGACCACATGTGTAATATCGTCGCACAACAGGATAAACTGTTCTTGTGTAGAAAGACACAGGCTTAGCAAAACTTCTTAACTTCTGTTAAGTATTTAAAAAAAAATCTATGATGAAAAAAGAAATTTTACATTGACTTTGACTCTTCGCATTCCGAGTAAAGAGTTACCTGCTAAGCACAGTGAGCTCTAACCACATTCGGTATAAGGCGTACGTTCAATGTCAGCGTTAAATTTAGGTGGGAATACTTATGCTTGAGAAGTTTATTGTTTCATTAATTTATTTTATGGTTATCTGTATTGTAATTTTTGTAGACGTCCACTGTCGGACAAAGGCCTTTTCCCCCAAAAATGGTCAAAACGATTATTGGTCCTGCGCTGCCCGCATCATGCGGCCTTCACCATATACCATATAAATCCTCCCATTTCATATCTTAATAATTAACAATTTCAATATTATTCCACTCATCAACTAAATGTTTCCTTGACCTCGCCCAGACCACCTCCTGACCAGATACTGGTTATGATAGGCCTCCACGCCGACAGCTGTATATTCAGTGACAGGTCAGTGACAATAATTGTCAATGAATATACAGCTGTCGGCGTGGAGGCCTATCATAACCAGTATCTGGTCAGGAGGTGGTCTGGGCGAGGTCAAGGAGACATTTAGTTGATGAGTGGAATAATATTGTATTAAAATTAACAAAGTAGTGACAAAAAATAAACAAATAATTTACTTGTGCAGTGTTTATTAAACAATCGCAGAGACCTATCACTGTGATTTCATTCTTTATAATAATAGTATTTTTGAGAATAGGACACGCACCTATTTTAGACTTTAAATCTGTTAAACACTTTCCTTTCGTCGCTATTTTACTAAATGTTACGTTACGTAATTCTTCAAATGGGTGGAGGATATCTTTGCATGATTCGCCATCTTGTCAGTATCAACACTTCATGTTGGTTACAAAGGAAATTTATTCAGTTAGCTATTTATTAGAAGCACTTTATTGAAAACTAATGCAGAGCATTAGCAGTCCCGTCACGTTCAATGTTCGCGGACAGGAGATCTTCAAAAAAGGATCAAAGTAAAGTTTTGAAGGTTTCTTGACAAAGGTAGGTTAAAGTTATTTTCTTTTACTTATAAAAAGGTTCCCATCTATAAATATTAACTAAAATTTATTGAAAATTATAGCAATAATTAGAAAAAAATATTTTAATAACTTGGCAGGTGGTCAGTCCAATTTACTTTTTTGAAACAAATCAAAGTAGGACGAAAAATATTGATCGCAGAGCTAAAATTTTGGCACGGTAATAAATTTGAATTTTTACTAGTATGACATACCCCACGGTCTAATTATTGTGTTTACTACGTTATCTTAAATTTGAATACCATTTCCATTGTATTTTAAATAATAAAACTAAAACCCCGTTTATTCAGAACGAGAACTGGTTCGTCTCCACAGCATCACACAGCAGCGCACACATTGCGCGAACCTGCCGCCGTCGGTTCTGTTCAAACTAATATCGCATCGCCTCTTTAAATTTTAAGAGTTTATTCTTCTTTAGTGCGATACGAGAGCCAGCCTTTGTTTGAGTAAAACTTAGTAACCTTATTAAAATTTGACGGCGAAATGTGATATGTAAAATCTTACTTCGAATATAAACCTTTTGACTTTGACTGTTGACTTTTGGAAGCGGATTTCTTCAAGCTAAGAATAATATGTAATTTTTCACAATCCTGTATCTATCTATAACTATGACACTTATTTGTTTTACACACAAATATTTAATATCTTTTGTGTACTCATAAGTATATCGTCATCGAGATATTTATTATCAATATTGACATAATAAGGTTATAGGGATGTCACATAGACGTCGGTTTGTTTGCGGGGTCACGTTCTTGCTGTGGTGGGTAAACATAGGGCGATGGAGTCGTGTTGGGCCGCGATACGCGAAGCAACAATTTACGAATTATAAATATTATTCGAAGTACATTGCGTAGTCCACATGACAGAAATGTAATAGTTCACGATTGAGTCACATTGAGTCTAGCTGGTCACGCAATGTACTAGTAAATGTGGCTTCATATAATGGGCCACTTGTGGTGTGGTGTGAACCATGCGACGTTAATGTGTTGCGTCAAATAGCGCTTCCGATATGCGTCCGAGCTGTCCCATGTCTGGCTGTTTATCATGGGGCTGTTTGTCTACGTCCGCCTGAAAGTCTTTGCCTCGCCCTATTTAGAGTCTAAAGGTCTAAAAAGGGAATATTTATTGTGATTTAGCCCATTAGTATTTTTAAATATTTTTAGAGATCCCGTACCTGAAAAATAAAAAACGAAACTCTAATGTCTGTCTGTCCGTGTGTTCATATTATGTCTGACAGCGCCAACTTCATCCAAAACCACTGTTTAAGTACACAACATAAAGTTTTAGTCATTTTCATGTCTGAAAAGTAATAAACGTGCTAATTTGACAAAGCAGCATTTGAATTTTAAGCTTGTAAGGAAAACAACAAACCCAATTCATGAACGTTGACAATCTAAAAAAAATGGTCTCTTGTTTTAAATTTATATTAGGTCCTTACCTATGAAATTGCCGTTCAGTATCAAAAAAGTGAAACAAGTTTTTTTTAATGAAATTATTATTTAATCAATCGAAGTATGCGCCGTTGTTATCGATACACTTCCGCCATTTTATAGGCAGATCATTGATACCTTTGGAAAAAAAATCCTGGGAGCGAGAGTCTATGAACTGTTTGAAGGCGGTTTTGACTGCCTCATCAGATTTGAAATTTTTTCCTTGTAAAAAGTTATCCAAATTTTGAAAAAAGTGGTAATCGGTTGGGGCAAAATCTGGAGAGTATGGTGGGTGACGCAGATCTTGCCCCAACCGATTACCACTTTTTTCAAAATTTGGATAACTTTTTACAAGGAAAAAATTTCAAATCTGATGAGGCAGTCAAAACCGCCTTCAAACAGTTCATAGACTCTCGCTCCCAGAATTTTTTTTCCAAAGGTATCAATGATCTGCCTATAAAATGGCGGAAGTGTATCGATAACAACGGCGCATACTTCGATTGATTAAATAATAATTTCATTAAAAAAAACTTGTTTCACTTTTTTGATACTGAACGGCAATTTCATAGGTAAGGACCTAATATTAAAAAGTTATTTTGTTCAGTTTAAATTATTTTATTGGATTGCACAGAACAGTAATGGTCCGACAATACAATCCGAGTTACATTTGTGAAGCAATGGCTGCCAAAAACCAAGTCATTTCTAATTCATACTCACAGCCCCGTGATTTATGAATCGCGTGCTGTCAAGGCCAGAATTCCAGAGCAGAAAGTTCTCTAAAACACGAATATGAAACGGTGAATAAATAGAAGTCAATTCAAACTCCCAAGTAGTACCTTGCGATTGCGAAGTTATAACTCTGAACTCTCATTTTAAGGAAATGTCGATAAAATTATGAAGTATTTTGGTCTTATTTCACTTCGATTATAAATAGTAAATATACGCTAACGGACGAAATCTGTTGAAAAAGTAATAAACTATTTTGGTCCTAATTTCGAAACTATCTGATTTTATAACAACAAAAAAATTGTACTTCAGAAGCCATTTTATCTGTGAATTCCAATTTATGTGTAACCTAACACGAAGGGTATGGTGAACGATACCCTTCGAAGCTATACTATCCGAAGTAGGGGTGCCCTGAACAGTTTTTATATTTGAGTGATTGAAGTTTTGTAGTACCTATACTATGATTCCTGTGCGGTTCCCGTTTTAGGATTAAAGGAATGAATGATGATTCTTGATCGCACTCACGAAAACTGAAAACGGCGGACTTAATTCTTAGAATTGAACTAACCCATTTCTTTTTGTGGAATAAAGCGTTTAAAGAGAATTCTCAGGGAATGAACAGTAGCGTTCACTAGTGTAATTAACAATAACTGCTTGCGATCATCCCCAACCCTCTTACCGGGAATGGAGATTATAGCAATGCATTTAAAGGAGAGGCCTGTGTAATACTAACCTAAGTAGACTGTCAATCTATTGATGGTCGAATAGGCCATCAATAGATTGCTATTCTATAATCTAATCTCTAATATGTCAATAGATTGTAAAAAAATTGAATATTTTGATTTATAAATTTTACGAATATGCCTATTAGCTTTGATATTAATTTAGAATTCTATGTACTTTATACAATATTCTTTTAAATTATAACTGTTATTTTTTTACATAAAAATCTTGTGCAGCAAAATTGTACCACGAAAAACGGTATTTCTAGTTCAGTAGTCAACGAGAAAGCGGCGAGCGTATATCGCACGCGGTCGCTACTTTACACCGTTGTTTAGTGTCCATAACTCGCTTTGCTCCGGATAATCCCCAGCATTTCCCACGCGCGCTTCAATGGACGACGACGACCGCTGTGACTTACTGCTTGGCTCCAATTCTACCTCGACTCCTAACAAAGAGTAATTGCTTTTAAGTTTCCGTTGAAAAATGTCGATGTTTGCGAGTGCACAATTTATTGCTCTAATAATACTGCAATAAACTATATCACTGTAAGATTCTCCTACGCAATAAATCTGGGACACAGAACAAATTACTTTTTTGTATTCTTATTTTCCTTTTTATCATTTGTGTAGCCATGTTTTGGGTAGGATAAACAAAGTAAAAGAACGGATCTAAGCGTCAAATATTTACAACATATTTTAGTAAAAAATTAAATAACTGCGTAAACAAGAACCAGATTAATTTTGTTGATACACCAGAAAATCGTAATAAAGATATTTTATTATTAGTACTATGCAGGGTGTATAGTGACAAGGATAGCGAAAAACTGAAAGGTTTAAGTAACAAGGACAGCAAAAAATTAAGAGTGTAGGTGACAAGGACAGGTCATACTAAAAGGTGTGAGTGACAAGGACAGCAAAAATTTAAAGGTGTAAGTGAAAAGGACGGCAAATATTGAAAGGTGTAAGTGACAAAGACAGCAAATACTGAAAGGTGTAAGTGACAAGGACTGCAAAATCTGAAAGGAAATCAGTTAATGTTTGATCAACTTTCTCGGAATTGAAAAAAAAAAAAGAACTAGTAACACTATGACCGCACCTTTTCTTTTACAGTAATTATTTGTCAAGGACTCTCGCGCAGTGTGTGGTCAGTCCAGTTCTCAACGTCCCGCGCTCTGGATGGACGTATGTCCTTGCGTCTTACCGCCTTTAATATTCCATAATTTTGTACCTACCTAACAGTGTCATTAGTTTTATAAAATAAACCGTTCTTCTAAATTGGAACAAGGACTTTTACATTTGCATCCCCAAGCCCCACTACAAACTTCTCTTTAAAATATTCTATGGAAGAGTCGATTTTATTTTTCGTTTCTGGAAGAGTATCTTTTGAGAAGTTGCCCAATACCGTTGAGCTGTCCTTTCAATATTTTTCAAGCTGTCATATCACCTTAAAGTTTAAAAGCCAAAGTCAAATTTCTCACTTCATCATAGGTTTTTTAGAACACTTATTGACGTCATATCAAAAGTTAAGAAGCTTTGCTCAAACCAAGACCGGCTCTCGTCTCAAATGAATGTACAAGTCTAAGCAATAAAACAGAAATCAAACAATCCAAAAGAGGCGATGCGATATCAGTTTGAAAATAACTGGCAGGTTCGCGCAATGTGAAGAAGAACCCGCAGAAGAGACTCCACAGAGTCGCATCTTTTGTATTTTCCTCTTACATCCTTTTAATATACTTAAAAAATATTGCAATATTATTAATATTATATTACTAGTCTTCTTTACAATATCTTGTATTCTTCTTCTTCTATGTATTCTATCTATATACGTTATTAAAACTAAAGATTCGGCGTGTCGGTACATTGATTTGTTTAAAAAAAAAACTGATTGTAGATGATAAAGGGGGTTGGTAGTTGGTAGTTGGTGGGTAGTTGAACATAAATATACAAGTTTTGAAAAAAATGTCCGTCTGTCTGTCTGTCTGTTGGTACACGCTAACCTCTGAAACTACTAGACGAATTTTAATGAAACTTTGTAATAATATAGCTTATACCTCAGAATAACACATGAGCTACTTTTTATCGCGGGAAAATACTTCTTTCCCATGGGAAAACCTGTTAAAGCGAGCGGAAAGCTAGTCATTAATATAACAAATAGTGCTGTATACAATGCAATAGCGGTAATTACATTGGGTAAGATGTCATTCATAGCAAATTGCGAGGTCAGACGGTGATCAAACAATCTGTAGAATAAAAACAAACTTGAATCAGAATGTTAATTCAGGCACAGCGTTCTTCAGGGCTCAGCTCGGGTTCACAACCTGAGCTGGTGGCTGTAACATAAGAGAGTTTCAAAATATTTTATTTCTTGAAATTTCAGCTTCAACAATTACTAAGCCAAATTTATATTCGTAGAATCTCAAATTATATTTTAGGTTGCGCAAATATATTCGTTTGCTCATTACATAATTTTATCAGTAGCAATATCATTTTAATGTAAAAGGTTGACGTAGTTAGTATGTATGTATAAGTTGATTAGTGTGTATTGTATGAGTTGTAGAGATAAGCTCACCTTTATAAATATTTTTTTAATTGTTTTGTTTATGCGCAATAAAGTATATTATTTAAAACAAGTAAGCAGGTATAGAAAACGTTCAATTATTAGTAGTATTAATAGTATTAATCTCTTGGAAAGATAGGTTTGATAAGGAAAATCAGGTGATTCAGCCTACAATGTCCTAACGAAACTGAGGAAAGTCTCACAAAGTGATATTTTGTACGACGAGTCCCCACCGGAATTCGAACCCGGAACCTCTGTAACGTCAGGCGAGCTTTTGACCACTCGACCACGGAGACTGTCTACTACTAAAAACTTTATAAACAAAATTAGTCCAGAAACAGATGTTAATAACAAAAAAAGATAAAATTATAACAGCTATTTAATGAAGTACAATTTAACAAACTCGCTTATTGCTAAACATCTACTCGTAAAGTCGTAAATACTTCCACATAAAAGGCACTCGCTCTTTTAACACTTTTTCCGCGATCCGAATAAGACATTTCAGGGAATAAAATATGTTTCCTTTGAAATTGACACCGCGGTACGTGGTGGTACTCAGGATATATCTTATACCTTTAAACCAGCAATAATTGTATATTTATTTATAAATTTATTTACGTGATCTCGGAAACGGCTTTAACGAAATCGATGAAATTTGGTATATAGGGTTTTCGGGGGAAAACAAACTATCTAGATTGTCTGTCTAGTTCAGCGGGTTAAGACGCGGACGGCAAGAGTTACGGGTTCGAATCCCGCTCGGTGACTTACTTTTTTATATTATGTTCCCGAGCAAAGCTCGGTTGCCCTACTAGTTTTCTTATTAAACTTGGAAAATACTGGTTTTGTTATTAGTCTCATCTCGTCTCAGCTACTATAAACACCGCCCTATAGCAATAGTTGGTGAACTTCACATGTCATATTTCGTTGTCAACTGTGTGGTGATTTTTCGGAGAATTATTATCCATTTAAGATTGCACATACATTGTGTTACTGAATTTCAGTAAGTTCATATTTATTTTTAAACACACGCACCCAAACACACACAGACATTCTTTTACACTTCTTATGTTATTTAAAAAAAGTTACTTATACATTTTTGTGTAAAAATTTAACATTTTCCTTTTTTCGATTGCTTCAGTTTTGTTTATGCATGATCTAGCTGCCGATCGCTTTCAGTAAAGCTAAATGTACAAAATGTCGAACCTGTCCATAACAAATGACGCCTTTCTTGTGTAGTTTCTCTAACAGTTTGTAATTTACAATGTAACGAGAAGCGTAAAGTACAAATAGAGTTGTTTTTATGCCGCTGTTTTCTTTGTTCTTAACGACTTTTTTGTTTTTGTTTCGACGTGAACATGACAAGGGTCGGAACCATTTGATGATTCGCCGTGAACAGAGATTAAGGCGCAAATTGGAAATGAAAATTTTATAAAAATAAAAAGATAAATGTTCTTAATACTGCTCTTCAAATATAAAGATCAGCGTTCTTTCGTTTAGGTAAGTCTTTCGTTCACGTAAGTTCAGGTAAGAATCTCAATCTGAATCTTGACATTTAATTTTATATTTTTTAATCGACGCTAAAATATTATACAGGTTTATGTAAATGGCCCCGCAGCAACTTGCAAGTAGCAGTTAAATTTCACGATTTACAGCTATATTTTTGATTTTATCTAATAAAACCCATATATTTTTTGTATTTTATCCAGTACCTAATGTTTTGTTTAGTGCAATGCATAACGTTAATGATAGAGTTAGAGTTATGTTATGAGTTCAATCTTATCAACATAATAACAATTTAATCTGTAAAGTTACTGTAGGTACTGTAGTAGTTGTATATGCAATTTAGTTTTGGTTTTGATTTTGTTTGTTTGTTATTATTTTGTATTTTATAGTATTATTTATTTAAATATATGTATTAAAAGCGTAAACAGAACGCACATAAACCTTTTATCAAAAGGTAACAACAAGACGCCGCGGATCGGCTGGCTGCGTTTCGAATTAAATTATTCATCGAAACAAAATTACTTTTTCCCTGTTTCCTGTTAGACGATATTACCGAACTTGGAATGAGAAAGGAGTTATTTCTGGTAAATGCAAACAAATAATATATGAGTAGAAAATTATATAAATGTTTATCCGACTAAAACATGTTTATTATTAAGAAAACAGATGATGTTTATTATCAATTAAATGTTTAACTTAACCTAACGAAAATCAAAGAAACAGTTTCTGGAAGTCCGTAAAATCGTATTTTGCAGATTGTAAGAACGTAAGTATCTTGGCGTAGTTATAAAGTTAGTACCAATATAATATTATTCAACTAGCTTTCCGCGGCAGCTCCGCCCGCGTTAACAGTTTTTCCCGTGGGAATGAGGCATTTTTCCGTGGTAAAAGTTAGCCTATGTTACTCAGGGTGAATAAATCTTTCTAATGGTAAAATATTTTTTGAAATTGATTCAGTAGTTTTTGAGTTTATTTATTACAAACATACACACACACACACACACACACACAAAAATACAAATCTTTCCTCTTTATAATATTAGTATGATTAAGATTATTCTGTTATTTTTTTTGTTTATCAGACTTGTATATTTGTTTGAGACAAGAGCCAGCCTTGGTTTGAGCTGAGCTTGGTTAAGTGTCTTTTAAAAAACCTATACTTAATTAATACGTTAAGCTATTTACTTTGACAATTTGACCATTTTACAACAGTCAGTTTAAGTTATGGTTATTTGTAATGAGATAAATATAGCTGTACCTACCTATGTAAATACTAAACCTATTTTAGCAAAATCATTAGCGTCGTATCTCAAGAAGTAAACACGGGCATTTTGTCAAGTAGTTGATCTTAGCTCCCAAGTAAGGTCCCGGCGGAAAATTAGTGCGGTCTGCCGTCGGTCGGGATCTTAGCGAAAGTAAACTTTAGAGTCCGGGCAGACTTCGCGGAACCCCTGATATATCGCCGGGCGGCGGCTGAGAGCCCGAGCCCACGACTCTAATGAATGAGGATATCCTGCGCAATATCGCCCGACATAAATATCGCAGCAAAAGAAACAGCCACGTGAACAACGGATTGTGATCCTCAAATAAATCTGGCTGAGCGGTTTGCTGCGTTCTCAGTTTTAAGGTTTTTTGTTTTCTGCATATAGTAGAGCTCAAGTTGGCTGAAAATACTTTATTATTTTAGTATTATGCAAAATCAATAAACTAACAGATAGCCTTAGGCATTATGTATTAGATAAGCAGTAATGCCTATAGATAAAGTTCGACAGAGAAAATAGAATAAAACATACTTTAATTTATTACTTGTAATTTGAAGCACTCATCTTCTTTTATGGCCGATTTTGGTTACACCATTCTTGCTTTCAGTGTTCATTCATAAAAATTTACTTATTTCTATTTTTTAGAAACTTTTTCTGTACCAATTACTGTACCGATAAATTATTGTTTTAAAAGGATAGCCGGTGTATTATTGGAAGAAATAGAATAAAATATTAAGCAAATCTCAATTTTAATCAAATCAACAACCGCTAAATTAACAAATTATCAGAAACACAAATTAGAATTTCATATTTGAGGATTGGTCTCAAAAAGTTACATCAAGATCTCGAACTTTCCAAGTAGCATTATAAAGAACGTATTTTCTGAAATTCAAACAATTTCAATTTCTCGAAAACTCGACAAGCTTTAAGCGGGTGTTTTAGTTGAAATAGTGGGCGCGTGGTTCACTGGAGAGATTATTATTCCATTCCCGTCCACACGACTTAGCGAACTTGACAACTCGCACGGGAAAGTGAAAACGGCTTACTCGAAGACAAGACCAGCTCAGGAGTCCAAACTCCGAGTATATTATTTGCAGATCACGTTGTACTCCCGAGAACTGGCGCGCAGCCAGCGCCGTTCAATGCTAACGTTTCAATCTATCAGCAGACGCCGCTCCGCAATGGCTGCTGCTAGATTACAGAGGGTTGCAACTGTACTAATGTACAGTAGGCAGCACATGCGGCTGGACATTATGACCTTGAGAGCGCCCGTATTCCGTAGCGGTAGGGGTGAATTTCGTAGTGCAAGTGTCCAATCGCACGTGCTGGCTTCTGTACTTTGAGGTCTATCCCTTTAATAAATCGAACGAATTGTTCAATGTCGAACACAGTGGAAACAAATAAATACAAAACATTTGTTTATTTCAAACAGCTCAGAGAAGTGGGGAGAATTGTTTTATGGCTAGGATTAACCAGTTTATTAAGGATGCTGAAAATGAACGAAAGATAAATCAAAATGAATTTCGCGTTCAGCTTTTTTGTGATACCTATTGGTAGATTTTATCCAAACACACGCTAACTGTTTAATCCTCGGAGACGAGTTGGTCATTTGTCGCGCGGTGTTCGCGGCGCGTTCGTTTTATTTGACAAGTGTGGTAATCCTCGCGGGTATGGTGGCGCATTTTGACTGTAGAAGATCTCCCCACATTAGGCAAATGTATGCTGCCGCGTTGCCACACACGCTTAATGTAGATGAGATCCAAAGCCTACATAAAAACATTGGTTTTCCGAAACAGTGAGGTCAGTCAGTATACAGGCAAGAGCGCGCTTTGCGCCGTTCTTATGTCTATTGAATAAGGAATAGAATATAGCGGTGCGTATGTTCAGCTTACCTTTCACCTTACTGCACGAACATTCCAGTACTGGTGAAACAGCTACTTATATCACTCTTAGAGCGGTTACGCCCTACCGTCCGACTCCGTTAAGAATCCGAGAACGACCATACAGACCGTGTCGGATCATACAAATTTGCATATGGTCGTTCTCGGTTTCGAAACGATTATTTTTTTCGCTGATATCAGGGCTCTAAACAAACAAAATAATCGCGGCAAGCCCATTAAACGTATCAGAAGTGTAACAATAGTGACTTTAAAATCATAAATAGCCATGTTTATACCCTAGCATTTTATTAGACTCATTACGAGTCTTGATAGTACGGACAGCTTTGGCTGAGTCACGGCAGTCACGGTAACTTGCACCGATCAGCTGGTTTATACACATATCACATAATTATACTTCAAGCAGAACCCGGAAATATGCTTCTTTATGTAGACACCCTTACCCTGGCGCTCGGCGCTTGTATTCATACTGGTAGCTACAGACGATCGTAAAGTACCCAGAATGACCGGAAATACGGGCACAAGAATACGCAAAAAAGGGTTCGCTTGAAAAAAATGGCACAAATTGTCGCAATCTACGACGACAGGAAAAACGTTTTTGAGGATCGAATCCTGGAACGTTTGTCGACGTCCATTTGGGATTTCACAATATTCAAATAGCTGTGACGGCGGATAAATAAGGAAAAAGAATGTACTTATTTTTTGTCAACTTTGGAAATTTGGCAGCCTTCAATTTTATGCTGAAGTTGAGTGAGTGATGAGTTGTGAAGAAGGTTGTTATTTATAAAAGAGCTGAAATAAGAAATATAGCACCATTTTTTTGTCGCAGGTATGTAGCACATCAACCTGATTGTAAGAAAATAAATTTGACTCAATTTGAAAGTAAGAACAAAAGATAAACATTATCAAAAACAACAACAAAAACATAATCTTATACTTCACGGCGCGTTTTACTGCGCCGCCTTCTATCGAAGAGAGTGACAACTCCTTGGTAGCTGGCACCTAGCGGAGCGTCGTGTCTTTGGTGACGTTTGGCTTGACAATGACGTGGACGGCCATGTTGGTTTGTCACTTTTGAACGGTCAGCCTTGCTGCGTAACAAGTCGGCGACGAATCGCTTATTTCCGATGCAATCATATTATATCTTGCGTCTAATAAAATCGTAAATGAACCCGAACAACCAGCAATGGGGCTTTCCCGCGCCTACATACTCATCAGCATTTTTTTCAAATACCATCAGCTCCCAGTATAATATTATAGTTCGAACTAACGCATTTTGTTCAAAATCATGCCAGCCTACAGAGTGTAGTGACTAGTGAACAATAGATCGCGGCGTCAAATATTCACCGAGCGAAAATTCTGACACGCGTTCGGTGCAGCAACCAATAGAATAGAATGCCTAATCTCGTATCCCATAATTACGCAATATACATAATTGGGAACTAGACACGTTAAATACAGAAATTGGAACGGGGTGATAAAGTAATATACTGCAGAAATTAGGTCACGCATATAATTTCATCCGTCTCATCCTAATTTAGGATCAGGTGAATTATTTTATAGAACAGCAAATAAATATTTTTTCCTTTTTTTTAAATCAGCTGTTACCTTTGATGGAATATATTTTAAACTTAGGCAAAAAAAATCTGGACCGGATAGATCCACGCTTGTGCCTGTCCGTCCGTCTTTTAGTATCTATGTAAAAACCACTTGACAAGCACTTGACCGGTTTTTCAATATCTACTTGAAAACCAACGATTTCTTATATTATTTACTTAATCATAACTCAAAGTCATACCTAATTATTTATTCATAAGTTGAAGAAAGACGTATTTGTTTGTTTTTAGTTGTGTGGTATTTAATTATTTAGATATTGGATGTCTTTTTTATTATTATGATAAAGTTCCAATGTTACTATTCACTTAATAAAAAAAATCCATTACTTAAAATCACGCCAGTTCAAAAGTTGTCCGGCAAAAGCTACGGTTATCCATGGATCGAGTGGCAGTGAAGGATGTGCTTTCGAGTAGTTGGATAAAGGCGGCATTCTGCCCCTTCGGGAGGAGCGTCGCACCTCGATTGTGCTAGCCTAGTACTCAATGAAGATTTTTATTTTACTCATTTTATTGGGAACAGCAAACAACTGTATACAGAAGTTTCACTTAAAAATATAACATATTATAAATGCGTTGACGTTCATACACAGTCCGTAACACTATTCACAGGTAGAAATAGATTTATAAGTAGTTGCGAGGGAAAGCAAGGATGCCCTCTGTCCACACTGCGATTTAAGTAAATAATAAAAGTAATAATAATAATTAAGTGACTCGAATGAAAACGATCAAAACACGTTACATTATTGCTATAATAAAGATAAATAGGAAGTAAACAAAGAGTCATGATTTTACTTTATTCATCATAATCATTTACATAATCAAAGTATTTTAAAACTTTTACGGACACAATAATTGCGTGCCATATAATTATGTTCCTTATCTAATCGGGCAACACATAACAGAAAAAAACCCCCGCTATAAAGTACTACAAACCCGTTACTTGATCCTGACAACTAGAAAAGAGCTGATAATCTTTAAACGGTTGAAGATATTTTTATCACTCACACTTTTGCAAACAACAAAAAAACTAGATCAAAATCGGCGCATCTGTTTAGGAGCTACGATACGATGCCACAAACAGACGTCAAACTTATAACACCCCTCTTTTTAGTCGGGAGTTCATAAAAAGGATTTAAATGGCGATTCGATTTATTTGCATTCTATGAAATATTCGTCATTACATTGTTTTAAGACATTCGTCATATTTAATGGAAAATGTAGCTTTGTCTATCAAACTGTAATACACTTGCAGTTCTCATTGCGTTAGTAAAAGTGTATCGATCTCGCTGGGGCTGATTTATGGCGGCTTTGGATTCAATACAATCTGTACCCGCGCCGCGCCGCCGCGCTCCCAGTGTGCCGCGGGCCGAAATCCCCTCAGGCTCCCGCAATCTGCTGACACGAGCAATACACTTTTTACAATACACTTCTTGAATTTAACTCTACCTAAGAACAGAACTGTTCAAGTCCATGGAATACAGGAAGTTATTTAAAAGTATATAATATATTTATTTTTAATACATGCCGTATTATCTGATTATTTATGACTAGCTTCCGCACCGCGGCTCCACCCGCGTTTACAGTTTTTCCTGTGGGAATGGGGTAAAAAAGTAGCTTTTGTGTTAATCCAGGGAGTCAGCTAACTCTATACCAAATTTTATTAAAATCTCTCCAGCCGTTTAGACGTGAAGAAGTAACAAACACGCACACTCACAAACTCACAAACTTTCGCCTTTAAAATATAATGTGAAGTGGTATGTGATTAAAGTTCTTTTACTGTAATTCTTTTTAACTATTTGTTATATAATAAAATAATACAAAGTTTATAGAAGTTTAAAGAAAGTGCTGGTATGATACACTGCATCGTTCTTATTTTATTCTTCCAATTGATTAAGAAACAATATGCGGTGCGCGTGTAATGCAAGGCTTACCTTGCACTTTACTTGTAATATTGGAAATTGTGAAAGCTCAATTTTATCTTGCCCGTCAACAAACTGTTGTACAGTTTGACAGGTCTGTTGTGTGTTGTAACTCTTTTTGTACCAAATAATATTTATTTTTATTTTTTTACAGAGGCCGCAATGTTTTTATCATCATCGCCTGATCTATATTAAATCCAATATTATTATACTACGTTATTAGAGTGAAAAACTAGGTTTAAAATATTATTACTCTAATTCTTCATAGAATTTTTAGTAAATAGTGTTCAAATTGTGAATTAGTGTTCAAAATAGCGCGTGCGAAGCCAACGCCTTTTGAAAGTCAAATTTAATAATGTAGCAGCAGCCATGTTGCTTTATCGAATTACCATAATTCATCGTTAACGTTCATAGCTTGGAGCTAGGCATACAAACAAACTTATTACAAACGTAGCATGATTTCATGAATGTAAATTCAGAAACTTTTATTAGTTTTAAATCAATTTTACAACATGCGCTGCTTTCATTTCAACCACAAAAATATTAGCAACCCTGCTATGCTTGTTGCTTTTTAAATGTACCTACTCCATGCCTTTAAATAGAACAATAAACATACAGGGGGTCAATGAGTGATGACTTAGCAAACACTGAAAGAAAATTCTCAGTCAGAATGCATTTATAAACTTTCCTATAGAAACTTTATATTAAAACAATAACAAAGTTTACTTCTCCATACAAATTGTGCGATTTAAATTACTATGTTATTATGGTGGTAAGTGTTTTTGTTGACATCCTGTATAATACAACTATAACAGGGTTGCCACATTTAAAGGGGTTTTGGAGGCCATTCGGATCGCACACCGCTTCCATTCATTTTGCACTATCCTAATACCTGCCTGACGTTAACTGAATACGCGTCGGGATAAAAGTTTGTTAGCTATTTTAATCACTAAAGTTGAAACTCAAATTCAAATACAAATTGGGATATTATAAATTGCATATCAAATAAATAATCGCCTATCAATACATACTCATCATTTATATTCTTTTTTACATCAAATAACTTACTTCACTACAAATAAACTAAATGTTTAACAAAACTCAAACTGCAGATAATTCGAAATTTTACATCAATATGACATTACTTTTTTCCTCATAATGCAATACAGTTAAATTTATTTTTGTACAAAAATACTACATACATAGCATAAATACTGACTGCACAGCAAATTTTTCATATTTCATAGCAAAATAACTATCCCAGTCGCATATTAACCAATAAGTACAACAAAACCTGTTCATCATATTTGTCTTAATTTTCAAGTAGCCATGCTCGGCAAATTTAATGATTATTATACCAAAAAAAATCCTTTTGCATTGCATTATTTCTAAAAGCAGAACAAATTAACTGAAAAAGGGTTCGCGGCTTCGCGCGCTTTTTCGTCACTGGAGTGCAGAGTGGCGCGATTGAGTAAGATAGAGATAGCACTAGGTCGTGTCGTCGGGAGTTAACCGTATATCTCGCGCGTAAGAGCGAAATAGAAATATTTCGTCAGTGTAGGTGTCGTTTTACACAATCCGCGTGTATTTGTTTGTTTATATTCATTCGGTGTTACGTTGCGCCGGCGACCCGGAAAGATAATCTTATAAAAACAATAATTGCAATATTTGTGTGTAATTAGTGTGCATTTGACTTTTGAGTTTATCTAATGTTAATTTACTGATGATATACCATGGAATCATCAAGTAATATACAACAACAAAGTGATGTTCCTGTGTATTGTTCGGACAGTGAACCTGAGTCACAAGAGGAGCCATGTACCAAACGAACGAGAAAAGGTGGCCTAGACTGGATATTTGTCAAAAAGTTCGTAACTTTTGACGAAGCACAACAATTTCTTCGAGATGAAAAGATTTGGACTGCTAAATTTACTCACACGACAGAAGAAGGTAAAAAACAGTATTACCGTTGCAACAAAGTTAAATACCGAGGCCCTCAGTGTGCAGCACAAATTTATTTGCTTTTTGAGTCAAACTCCGATGCTGTCTTACTGTACCGTACAAGCAGCGATCATGATCATGAGATTATTGGGACCAAAAATGATTATGGCATAACCCAAGAAACAAAGGACGAAATTAATAAGCTATACGCATTGCATTTAAAGCCAAAAGCTATTTTAGCACGTCTGAGTGAAATAAATGGTATTAAAGTTCCCTCAAAAAAGCAACTAAATAATTATCTTTCTGACCGTCGCAGAGTTGTTTATGGCCCTTCTACAATCAGTCTGGGAGAGTTAGAGCAATGGTTAATAAATAAATCCGAAATACCTGAGGACGATAATGAACCATATGTAATTTATTACTACGTGTACGAGGATGATGATAATACAACCTTTCGTTTTGCGATCGGAACAAAATCTTTGTTAAAATTAGCAACTTTAGCTACCAACTTGCATGCAGACGCCACGTACAAACTTACATGGCAGGGGTTTCCAGTATTAGTGGTTGGCACAACTGATAAAGCAAAGCGATTCCATCCTCTTTGTATGGCGATTTCAAGTTCAGAGCGTAAAGAAGATTTTGTATTGCTGTTCGATGCACTCAAAAGGGGCGCTTTAACTCTTTATGATTTTAATATAGAACCAAAAGCACTTATTTGCGACGCAGCAAAAAGCATTCAAAACGCTTTTCAAGAAGTGTTTGGCACAGAGGCTACTATTAAAATGTGTTGGGCACACGCAAAAAAAAACATACAAAAAAAAGTAGAAAAATTGGTTGAGAAGAAAAAACAGAAGGAATTGTTGGATGATATAGATTTGTTGCATTCAGCTACCTCTTCTACATTATTTCAACGAGCGTTAACTGCGTTTTTACATAAACACGCAAAAGAAGAGCAATTCATATCATATTTCAAACAGGAGTGGGTTTCGCTTAATCCAAATTGGTATCTTGGATCAGCCGAAGGTTCTCCAGTGACAAACAATGCACTAGAGTCATTCAATAGAAGTATAAAAGACAGCCACACATTACGAGAACGACTTCCTTTGTCTAGATTCATCTCAGTCGCAACAAATATGGTCAAGGAATGGTCGAAAGATCACAAACCAGAGACATTTAAAACTTTACCTCCGATAGAACTGAAAGACTGGACTCTTGCATATCAATGGGCGAAACTTGACAAGAATGTAAAATTTTTAGAATCTGATTCCGGACTAAATACTTATATAGTTAGAAGCTCAACAGCAAGTGACATGACATTTACTCAAGATTGGGACACTTTTGATGGTTACAAAAAAAACGCTTTCGCATATTGGAGAGTTGCTTTGCCCACCCAACAAACCGCCTGGGTCAACGGAAAATGCACCTGCCCCATTTTTTTTAAGAACTACATGTGCAAGCATATCATCGGACTTGCGATCCGACTCAAGTACGTGGCGCCACCTGCAGAAGCTAAAAATGTGCCTATTGGCCAAAAAAGGAAGCGTGGACGCCCCGCGAAAGCAAGACCTGCTTTAATAATTCAATAAATTACAATTTTGTATCTAATTTTATATATTTTTTGCTGATCTCATTATGTGGTAATTAATAAATAATAAGACGACTGTGATTAATAAAACGCTGTTTTATTTAGAAAAACTGCTGTAAATAATATAAAAATAGAAGCTTTGGTCTCAGGGGTTTGGTAAACAAGTAAACAGATTAGTTTTCACTAGAGTTTATTCGTGGGCACAATATGTGTTACAGACAGTTAGTTTTCTTTCACAAAGGTTTTTACAAAGAAGTTACAAGTTACAAGAATAAAATTTACGCGCGTACGCCGGCAGACAAAATCACAAGAGAGCCCGAGGTCGAGTGTGGCGTCTCTTTCTATCCCGCTCACACACCTTTTGTCCTACTCTACTAGACGGCGTAGCGCGAGGGCAACCGAGTCACCCGACCGCGAGACGAGCGTACGGGCAGTGTTGCTATATGCTCCCCCTCTAGTTCTGGAGAACGCCCTCGTTCCTGAACTAGGATCCTATCATCATCGCCAGCCTTAGCTGGGCGTCCACGCTTCTTTTTAGGAATGACAGGTTGCGGTGGAGAGTCACAGTCACCTAGATAACGAGTTATGTCCTGGACATGATACTTGCCCAAGACATCACCTGGCTGCTCAGTATTTGCGATTTCGTAGGTGGTCGGACTGGTTTTCCTAATAATCCTGTAAGGACCATCACGCCTAGGAACGAATTTAGAAGTCAGCTCCTTCGAACTATTACTGAGGACGTGGGACTTGAGGAGAACCAGATCACCAATCTGAAAAGAATCTGCAGATCGACGCGAAGTGTCAGCATACTCCTTGTTCTTATCTTGCTGTTGTTCGACACGTTCGCGAACGCCTGAGAAAGATGATAGAAACTTCCTAAGGTAAGGAGTGATTTGTGGGATATAATTATCTTTATTTAGAATGGCACGAAGGTCATGCGTGACCTCTGTAGGGGACCTCATTTCTCGGCCAAAGGTTAAATAAGCCGGAGACATACCTGTAGTGCGGCATTTTGCACTATTCAAGGCGAAACGAATCACCGGTAGCTTCTTAGGCCAAGAAGTGTGGTCCTCTTCCACGAGATGTGCCAGTAAAGCCTTAAGGTCGCGATTTTTCCTTTCTGCGGGGTTGGCCTGAGGGTGATACAGCGGGACAAAGTTTTGCTTAATATCCAGCACTGACATACATTGGCGCATAACCGCTGAAACAAATTGGACACCGTTATCCGAGACTATTCTCCGCGGAAGACCGAATCGCATGAAGTACTCCTCGATGAGAACACGAGCGCAGGACTCAGCTGTTGCTTCCTGTAAAGGATAGACTTCCGTCCATCTGCTTGCAGTGTCTTCAACGAGTAATATCCAACGCTCCCCCTGTTCTCCTTGTGGTAACGGACCAAAGAGATCGATGGCTAAAACTTCGTTGCGCTGGTTCATAACTGGTGTCTGAAGAAGTCCCATCGGCTTCATATTTGTAGCTTTGTAGCGCTGACAGTGAATGCAGGCTTTGACATAATCGGTGATTATCCTCCGCATTCCTGTAAAATAAAACTGCTGAGCTACTTTCTGGTAAGTTCTGTCAATTCCTGGATGCCCTGCCGTAGGAGAGTCATGCAGCTCTTTCAAAATTTCAGCTACTTGACCGGAGGGAACAACCAGTTGAGGTGACTCATTGTCAGAGTCCGGATTGTACCGATACAGAACTCCCTGATCCATAATATAACCTCTATTCGTCCATCTTTGAGTAGCTACCTCGTCGGCACCCTCAAGGTCTTTCATTATCTTCTCCACATCCGGGTCGGAAAGTTGTTCTTCACGCAGCTGACTTGGAGTTTTTCTAGGCAAATCGCAAATGACAGAACAAACGCCGCAATCATCGCGAGACTCGTTGGAACATATAGGTCTACTCAACGTATCCGCCACGACGTTCGCCTTCCCCGGAGTGTATTGGAATTGAATGTCAAACTCTTGGAGCTTAAGGGCCCAACGGACTAACCTTCCCGCTGGTGATTTAAGAGAGAGCAACCAACGGAGGGGCTGGTGGTCGCTGCCGATGATAACTGGATGGCCGTCTATGTAAGACCGAAACCGCTCGACTGCCCACACTACAGCGAGAGCCTCCCTTTCCGTAGTGGAATAGTTGCGCTCTGCTGAGTTAAGGAGTCTGCTAGCATACTCGATGGGTCTTTCCTCAGTGCCTTCCCCTTGCATTAAAACTCCACCTAGGGCGTAGTTACTTGCGTCCGTACGCAGAATGAAGGGACGACTGAAATCGGCCTGAACCAGAACTGGAGCTGTAGTCAGCAAGCGTTTTAGTTCCATAAACGCTTCACGTTGTTCTTGAACCCAAATCCATGCTTGGTTCTTCCTAGTTAGTCGTGTTAGTGGTTCAGCAATCTTCGAAAAGTTCGGAATGAACTTTCTGAACCACGAACACGTTTGCAGAAAAGTTCTGAGATGTTTTAAATTTGTTGGTTTCTTCATCTCGAGCACAGCACTCACCTTCTCAGGGTCGGTGGAAACGCCATCTTGCGTTATGACGTGGCCGAGATATTTAACGCTTTCTCTCGCAAAAGCGCACTTCTCCCTATTGACATGGAGGTTGAACTCGGCTAGCCGTTTGAAAACTGCCTCGAGGTCCTGAAGATGTTGATGAAAGCCTTCTGAAATAATCAAAAGATCATCAAGGTAAGCCAGTACAGTGACATCCTGTAAAGATGAGCAAGAGCGAAGGCGATCAATGAGCCGCTGGAATGTGGCGGGTGCGTTCCTTAATCCGAACGGCATCCTTTTGAAACGGTAAGTACCAAGAGGACACACAAACGCGGTTTTATCCCTGTCAGATTCTCGAACATTCACCTGCCAGTAAGATGAACGTAGATCTAGCGAACTCAAGTAACAGTTTCTCTTCGTACACTGAAGCAGCTCATCGATACGAGGCATCGGATAAGTATCGGCTTTGGTGATTGCGTTTAAGCGCCTATAGTCGACGCAGAAACGGATACTACCATTGGACTTAGGTACCATTAGCGCTGGTGAACTCCAAGCCGATTCACATTCTTCTATGACGTCCGCCTGTAACATTTTGTCAATTTCAGATTTCATCAGCTGTTTCTTCGAGGGATTAAGACGGTAAGGAGGAACAGAAATGGGTGGATGGTCACCCGTCTCGATGCGGTGTTCAGCATACGGTGTTGGTCCTCCCCCTACTTCGAAAATGTCCGAGTAACGAACGAGTACCTCAGCAAGGGCCTGGTGCTCCGCTGGACTAAGGTGAGTACCCTCGTCGTCTCGAAGAACGTCTGTAGAAGCGCAAGTGACGTCACGTGAGGTAGGTTCAAAAAGAAGTGTATGTTTCTCCCGATGATCACTACTAAAATACCAAATTTCTTTATGAAAATCAATGACAACTCCGGCTGCAGAAATAAAATCAATCCCCAATAACGTCTCATTATTCGTAGAATCTGGAAAAATTAAGAAAGGAATAGTAATTATTTTGTGTTCAAGCTTCACCCGTAAAGTAGTAGTAAGCACCTCCATCTCCCGCACTATACCATCAGCAAGCTTAATTTCTCTGGAAGAAGGAGTGAGAGGGTGGCCTTTACGTAGAAGGAGAGCATATAGTGTGTGGCCTGCAATACAATGCTTTGCAGCCGTATCAATCAAAGCGGTCCCATTAACACCCAATATTTGTATTTTGAAAATGGGTCGCTTGTCGCGACATCTAGTGTGAAAACCCTCGACACCACGCGTTACGTCATCCTTACTACAAACACAACAATCACAAAATTTTTGTAAATTATTTGTACACTTTTCCTTAATTTTAACATTTTTGGAGTTACTGCAGTTTTGCACAGAGCCATTGTTGTTAGTACAATTTTTCAAAACAGATTTGTCCAAATTATTACTTAAAGAATTAAAATTATTTAAGCCATCATTCAACATGTCATTGTTGCTATTTTGAATTATTGAATTATTCAAATTTCCCACACCAGCATTGAAAGTGTTAACTTTTTGTTTTGAACAAGCACTGTTTGACTTATTGTTATTAGAAAATACAGGAATGCAACATTTTGTACAGCAATTTTGTTTTGACAAAGAATTGGTTTTCTGAGCAATATTGTTAGAATTATTGTTAATTGGCAAAGAATTTTCCCATTCACAATTATTAGGTAAAACATTGTTGTGACTTTTGTGTACATGACAGGTAGAATCAGCAGATAAACAGCCTTGAATTAAGCAACATGAGTTAGTTGAGCTATTATGGGAACACAAACAGTCAGTACCGTCAGCACAAAAATCACAAACATTATTATTATCATCAGATAACTCGACACAGTTGTTAGACATACAAACACATGCTTTGTTATTATGAGGAATCCAATTCCTAAAACAAATCTTATTGCTATTTGAAATGGTGCATGCAGTAATGTTATTATCAATAACTTTTGACTGGGCAGGATGAACATTTTGTTCACAAGATAAATCATTATTATTGCATGCCTCATTCCGAGATATTGTTTTGCACTTAGTACTTTTAGTTAAAGAGTTAGTGTTTCTTCCGTTCAAATTATTATTTGAGAGAGTCATGCACTGAACACTGGATTGAGAGGATTTAACACTGTAAAAGCTTTCTTTGTTTTTATCACCACTATCACACATGTCCGCAGAAAAGTTAGTATTGGAACGGGGCTCACCTTGACTTGCCAACCTACGGCAACTATCCTTGGTGTGACCATACCGCTTACAGTACGAGCACATGGGACGCTGCTTCCTGGCTGCACCAAAGGAGCCCTGCACAGGCTGCGGTGAATGGGGTGGCGGTGGGGACCTTGTAGTCGCACCGCGAAGTGGGACGGCAGGGGGCTGGGTCACAGGCACGACGGGCTGCGGGCGCGGGGGCGCGGGCGGCGCGACAACGGCAGCCGGCCGGATGGGCGCGGCAGCGGGCAGAGGCCTAGCAGCTCGCTCGCTACCACTCGAAGTAACCTTCCTCTCCCCCTCGTTAAAAGAATCTTCTATGTTTCGCGCGTGACGAAGAAGATCAGAAAACGTTTTACATTCCTCCCTCCGAAGACGTTGGCGGATGCGATTATGTAGCAGACCGAAGGTGATGTCTAGCTCAGCCTTCTCTGTTATATCTCCCTTCGGTAGCCTCGCCAACAGGGCGCGCACACGCGCGACAAACATATCCGTGTTTTCGATACCTTGTGGCGCTGCGAATATGTCTATGTATATGCGGTGAGGAGGACGACGGTCGCCGAATGCACTTATGAGATTCATCTTCGCATGTGACCATGACATAATCGTGTGCTTGATACCTTGCCACCAAGTGGCCGCTTCTTCCGTGAACAACATCGCCAGGCCCCTCAGAATATTGGCGTCTGCTACTTGGGCGCAGTCGCAGTAACTCTCAACCGAATCTATAAAACCTTCTACGGATTCGTTAGGTCGGCCGCTGAAGGTGGCCTTGCAGCTGGCCAGCGTGCCGTGGCCGGCTACAAGGAACGACGGCGGCGTAGGCGTTGAGGACTGCGTCTGGCGATGATTCATCATCACTGATTCCAGTACCTGTTTGAAAGTTTCTGTCTGAGACCTTTGTAAGGACAAAATCAGTGATGTCATGTTTTCAGCGGTAAATGTCATCTCGCTAGCGGCGGCGGCGGCGTCGGCATTCTTTGAAGTGCCGGCAGTCCAGTGAGCGCCAGCGCCGGTCGCGGCGGCGGCGCGCTCTTTAGCAACGCTCGCCGGGTGCTCGTCTTCGTCGCTGGAGTACACGAGAGCGGAGGGGTTTTGAATGGGATTTATTGCTCCATCTTCCCCGCCTCCCATGCGGTCCTTGCTCCGAGTGATAGGCATCCTCGATTGATAAAATTGTCCGACAGCAGATAGGTACGCGGATTGAATTCACGACTGGTAACGACACTTTTATGAAAAAAAAACACACACACGTTGGGGAGCCATGTTTGGTCTCAGGGGTTTGGTAAACAAGTAAACAGATTAGTTTTCACTAGAGTTTATTCGTGGGCACAATATGTGTTACAGACAGTTAGTTTTCTTTCACAAAGGTTTTTACAAAGAAGTTACAAGTTACAAGAATAAAATTTACGCGCGTACGCCGGCAGACAAAATCACAAGAGAGCCCGAGGTCGAGTGTGGCGTCTCTTTCTATCCCGCTCACACACCTTTTGTCCTACTCTACTAGACGGCGTAGCGCGAGGGCAACCGAGTCACCCGACCGCGAGACGAGCGTACGGGCAGTGTTGCTATAAAGCTATATTTAAAAGAAAAAGAGTTAACAGGTATAATGTGCATTAAGATTATTAGCTGTGCATTGATGAAAAAGCTTTTGCTTTAGGAAAAATCGCTGTTCGCTGCGAAAATAAATTGTAGTGTGTTTAGTGATATTTTGAGTTGAATATTATGCTGTGCAATCAGTAATTTTGATGGGAATTTGGAATCTTATTGCATAGAAAAAGGATATTTTTTGATTTGCGTTTAAATACTACCCATACAAATTTATTTACCCCTTGTAGATTTTTGTAAAAACAGTTCGTCATCATCATAATTTCAGCAGAAAAACCTCCACTGTTGGACTAAGGCCTCCCCCAAAGATCTCCTCAATGATCAGTCTTGTATTGCTTACATCCAGCGGTTTCTCACGACTCTCAAAAAAATCGTGGGTTTACCTTGCGTCTTAATTAAACAGTTTAAATAAAAAATCTCACGTCAAGCCATTACGTCGTCTTGTTGTTCATGTCATTACGTAAAGTAAAAACTCAAGTTAAACCTCAAACTAAGGCTGGCTCTCTATATATATTTTTATTTTTCTGGTTTCAAATTTCCAAATGAACTTAAAATTCATACTCAAAAATAAACAATTCAATTTATAGTCGTGTAGAACTCGCTTTTTGCGTTTATGATAAAAATATGGTGCGCTTTTTCACTGATTGGACGAAATTCATATTATCAAGATTATCGAAAACAGCACGCTATCAGAAATAACATTTTCCAAAGTGAATTCAACGCTGAATTTGTCTTTCATATCGTTAGTTTCATAATTTAGTCAAGTCACTCGTGTCATTTAATGGTTTATATTCATCGCGTCTATGTTTGAGAAAAAATACTAATCAGCCGTAAAAATCTACAATGCATTACCAGAAACTATAAAATCGATAGAAAAATATGATACCTTCTATAGAGAACTAAAAAAATACCTACTCAATCAATGTTATTATAAAATAGATGACTTCATAAACAGAACTGATTAATACTACATACTTTACTAAAATGAATTATTTAATACGAGAATCATCATTAAATTTAATTAAAGGCAAAATAAAATGAATACGATGGGCAAATAGGTACAGTAGACAGCAAAAATAAAGTCTAGTTTGCAACTAAAATGTGTGATGTCAATTGTACATATTTATTTAATTATTTAATTTTAATTATTTTTAGCTAATAATTTTACAATTTAATAATATATTACAATGTTATTTTTATACCTACGTGAAATAGAATGCTAATGTGTTAATCAAATAACTTAAGGAATGAATTTTATATTTTACAATTTAATTTAGTTAATTTTAGATTTAATAATTGGAATGTTTTATATTTTGTATTGTTACGTACTTAAATAATTTTGCAACACCCTTACAGGGTTCATGTATGCTACATAATATAATATTTAAAACCTGTTATTAATGTACCTACATGATTGCAAAAATAAATAAATGAATAAATAAAACTCAAATTTTCTTTGTTTTCATAATAGATGATAGAGGTATGCCTTTAGTGTCTTCGCTATTCTGTTACATAAAGTCCAATCACGAAATTCCGTCAATAGCTTTAACAACATGCGAACTAGTATAATATAGTCTGACATTATTAGATCAGTAACTGTTTATTACATTATATAAAAACCCTTGTTAAAAATAACATCAAAGTTAAAATCAAAAGCTCATTAATGGATTATCGTCTTTTGGAGACTGAAAATGAATTTGTATGCAGCAGCGATATATTTTTAATCACCGACTCGATAACGTTCACGTCGACAAAATTCATTTTAATTTAAAATTTACTGTCCACGCCCGTCTTCGCAATATGTGCATTTTGCGCAACCGGGCAAATATGGGAATGAGATATTTAATAAAATACTCTGGAATAATGCTGGATCATGCACATTCGTTGGCAACGAGCAAGCTATCAATAATAAAAAACATTCACGTTTCTGCATTTTGTACTCGTTTCGAAATAATAATCCGTACTTCCCTACTAATATTATTATACATTCGAAAGTAACTCTGTCTGTCTGTTACGCTTTCAAGCCAAAACCACTAAACCAATTTCGATGAAATTTGATAAGGAGATAGAATTGTGGCGGCGCGCCACATACTACCTACGAGTACGTCATTAGAGGAGCGACCAATTAGAAGCAGAGGCCTGAAACGCGCTATCAGAGTTTTCGCAAGACATTGAACAAATACAAGTTCCAACGAAGTACAGTTGGACCGCGGTCCCCGGGCTCACCACCATGCCCGGCGGAAGATCTTCCCTTTGCCTCCACATTGGTGACCACCGACATCAGAACACGAAGATGACTTCCTGAACACAGTTGGATCTCGCCAGACGACTACCGAGCATCGATGGATTCATAGGCTAGCGACAAGCGCAACTACGTATCCTACAGCTCGAAGAAACCGCAACTCACTATGCTGGCACGAGAACTGGAGTCTTGATTTCCTGTTGGAGGGGGAGTACTGTGGCGGCGCGCCACATACTACCTACGAGTACGTCATTAGAGGAGCGACCAATTAGAAGCAGAGGCCTGAAACGCGCTATCAGAGTTTTCGCAAGACATTGAACAAATACAAGTTCCAACGAAGTACAGTTGGACCGCGGTCCCCGGGCTCACCACCATGCCCGGCGGAAGATCTTCCCTTTGCCTCCACATTGGTGAACTCGATCGCCACCCTCGACTTGGAACGCTTGTTTCATTCCCTTTCCTCGACTCGAACCCGCTACCTTCGCGCCACGAGTCGGCGCCGCCCGTCCTTCCGCTCACACCGCTCGACTATTGCGGCAGACGCATTACGTCGCCGCTAAAGAATAGACCTTGGGGACGGATAAAGGCTACTTTTTACCGCGGGAAAATACCTCATTCCCACGGGAAAGACTGTAAGTGCGGACGGAGCCGTGGGGCGAAAAGTTGATGAAATTTGATATCTATACCAATCTGACCGTAGGGTATGATAGAATATACCTAGGAGATGGATATAAGCTAAATTTTACGGCGGGAATACTCCTCATTCCCAAGGGAAAAATGACAGCGCAGGTAGAAAGTTTGGATAGAACTTGGTACAAAGATAGAATAGATCTTAGGGGTGGGTGTGATCTTAAGACTACCTTATATCGCAGTTAAATAACTCATTCCCGCGGGAAAATTTTTTCCCACGGGAAAAATAGTAGAACAGGTGGAAAGTTTTGATGAAGATTGGTAAAGAGATAGAATAGACATTGGAGTAGGATATAGACTACCGTTTATTTCGTTATCGCCATTGGTAGTACGCCTGCCTTCAGGGTTGCGGGTTCGAATCCCGCCCAGGGTAAATATTCGTGTGATTAGCACTTGTATTTGCCTTGTGTCGAGATGTATTTATCTATATATTATGTATATCAGCTGTCTGCCATCTATAGTACAGGCTCTCCTTAGTTTGGGGTCAGAAGGACGTGTTAGGCGTGTGAGATGTCCCCACATATTTATTTATCTATTTACTGCTGAAAATAATTGAAGCGCTCAGCTAAAACCCAACACACGCAGCCAACTAATAACAGCTGGTAATTGAGAAGCTATGAAGTTGTTCTCAAACTCTGCGAGCTCTAGTCATCTAACCGCAAACTACTCTATATTTTAGTTGAAGACGACCAGATTTGAATTTCTCAATTAGGTAAATGCAACTTCCATGTCGGTACACTTGTCATTTCTCGTCTAATAATATTAGTTGAGCGTCACTGGCGTAGTACTTGGAGGCACGAGTTCGAGAGTTTTTTAATTCACCTAACTATTTTTTTTTTAATTGGCCTATGCTTGTGTCGTAAAGGTACGACCAATCAAACTTCACCGGACTTGACTATGCGGCTCTACCTCAAAGTTGTCATATACCAACGAGCCTAGGGGCGGCTCGTGAGAGAGTCTTGGACCACGGCCTAGCACGCCGGTACGGAAAACATTGTGAAGGTAACGTCGCTTGAATTGAAGAGTTCTGCCTCTATAACTATACTGAATTGGATTTTTAACTGAACTTATTATAAGGACTTTTCTCAATGGGAGCATTTCTTTTGTCAACAAGGGACAAATGCTTCCCAGCGAGTTAAGCATTATTTTTCGAAAGCTATGAATGTTTCAGCACATTGCTCGCTACAACGTCCTTGTTGGCCGAAGTCATGTTCGCGTGTTAATTTTGTAACGCTTGGCTCAACGTCCACACTACTCGAATATTGGAAGACATTTTTTGACAAGTTTCTTATAAGCGAATGCTCTCAGTGACGAAACACTTTTGGTGTAGTTAAAGTTCAAGCCCTAATATGAGAAAATATAATTTCTTCAAAATTCAAAAGCTGTACATGAAGATGACGAACCCGCGTACTATTTTTGTTACATGACTTTGCAATCATCATCATCATCATTTCAGCCAGTAGACGTCCTCTGACTTTGCAATAAATTTATAATATTACCCATGAATATAGTATTATCAAAACCCTATAACTTATAAAGACAACCTCTCAGCGAGCGTAATATTTGGAGACTGAAAATTTAATGCAGTTATTCCAAACTAGACGCCATATAAATTCAGTTAGCTAAGTTGAGGCTAAGTCACGACTAAGTTAAGAGAGTATTTGATAAAATATTTTTATGGAATAAACTATGCACTCCACGTTGAAAAAGTTTTCATTTATCAAAGGTTCATAGAACTCAAAATTGTGTATTTTATGCCGAGAGTCGATATTCGGAGAACATGTACTGACTTGCCTTTACAAGTCCATGAGTGGAGTTGAATGAGCAAGCTAGTACGGTCAAAAGCAGGTCAAACTGAATGAATGCCTTCGGCTCTGTCCCTTATTCAACGGATATAAGAACAGTGTAAAATCCAAAGTGTTCGGCTTCATCAGATCTTGACAGTACAAGTGAACTGCGCATGAATGAGCGGAACTGACACAGTCTCGACATTGTTGAAAGCGCCTTTACAATGTTCAAAGAAAAAGTTAACATACATTTTATTTAATAAACCTTTCACGGAAAAATCAACCTATATCGCTTGCGTGACACGTATTTGATTATCTATCATTATTAGAAGTTTATTGCTTTTTCAACAGATGTCGTTTGTTATCGTATACATATCGACTATATATTTTATTCGAAGCGAATTATTAAATTCATTGAGCTTGGGTAGGGACTTGAACCCGCATCTCCTTGGCTATCCGGGCCGTACGAAAATAATCAGGATAATATGTTCTATATCACTTCTTACATCCCCCTGAATCGGTTTATAATTTTTTTTCTATGTACAGATTTTCGACCTGTACAGTTTCGTTATATAGATATAAAATATTTTTATTATGTAGATATAGAATATAGATAAATTACGTTTTATAAAATTAAGGATGTACTTATTTACAACGACAACAAGATCGATCGATCGATATATTAAAATGCTGATTAGTACCTAAGATACTATAGTGTTATTATAATGTAGGTTAGACATTTTAATGTCAAATTTGTGAAATAAGAGATTTAAGGTGAAAGAAATAAAGTTATTTTTTCTATTTGTTTTTTAACCCAATTTGGGAAACTGCTTGCCTTGATTGATGTATGTCGATTGAGCCTGAAAGATTGAACTTATAATTAGGAAATTTTTTCTTAGACGTTGCATTACAAAAATAAATATTATTCAAAACTTCCTATGCAGCTGTCTAATGTCAGTTGTATCACTAGCTTTAAGAACAAATAAGTGAATAAAAAAACATAACATTGTTATGAAATATTGCACGCTGTAGTGAAAAACTTATCTTATTTATGTGCGGTCTTATTGCAAGAAAAGCATTTTTTTAAGAAACCTGTAACCGCTCACGTGACCCAGTTAACCAGGGATTAACAAATGAAATCATCCGTTAATCGACAATGTAAACTAACGATTAACAATATAAAACACTCGTTGATTGACCTTGCAAACTCCTGGTTAACAAGGCCATTTTTGCTCACAGCTGTTGAAAAATGATCCTTTTCTTCTAAATAACTAAGTCTAATATTGTTATCGTACTTGCTTCGTATTCTCTATTAAATTTGACGTCTAAAAAACCGGCAACACAAGCCCACCACTAGCAAAATTAAAAAAAAAACAATGTCAAAGTGCAGTCTGTCAGTTGACCGCACGGAGTACGTCACGTCGCGTGTTATTGAAAAGTTTTGTGGGTTTTTTAATAATAATCTGACGGAAATACACTTGTTTTTCGGTAAGTACACACTTAAATCTATTTTATTACAAGTTGTCACAGGTATTGAGGTTTGTTTTTGAGTTTTGAACAATTTTGTAAAAGTCGCGCTAAAAATTCATAATCTCCATTTTCACGACTCTATATATCAAAAACTGGATCGCTTTTCAAATAAAATAAGCCATAGTAGCATGACTCATTCATTCAGCAACCCATAAATCAACACTTGATAGTGTTTTTGTAAGAAACCAAGGCACAATGAGCGTTTTTGTGCCACTTGACGCGGCGCGCGCTCGGTTTAAAATAAACAAATGGATCGCGGGCGAGTTACGGTAGGTTGAGGCGGCGAGCGCGGCCGTTCAACTGGGTATTGGGATGGCGGCCTTGGGCACGTGAGCGGGTAATAAACTTTTAATTGATAGTTAGGTTCGTTCATATCTAGACCATTAAACTTATTATTCTCCAGCCATACTAATCATACAATACCAAAAGTATGCTTTTAGAATAAACGATACTTTGAAATAAAAATAAAAATGCTGCGTATTTGGCAACTATTAAATCTGGAACATCTTTGTTTTAAACCAAAGAAGGTAATAGGAAAGATAATAATCAAAATTCATGTTTTTATGCAATATTGATTATATGTAATACACGATATACAGAAAAAAAGACAACTAAAAGACATTGACAATAAATGAGATAATTGACATTAAAAGATAAACTGAAGTTATAATTTTATCTCACTGTGACTCAAACACGTGACTCAGGTTCATCAAAGCCTTCCTCTACTTCTTCAATGTCTTTCTTGACTTCTTCATGTTCTTGCCCAGCTGGGTTGTAACGTAGTGCGGCGATGGCCAGCGACAGTAACCTCAACCCAAAAATAAACTGTCCAGCGACACCCAACCAGGAGAACGGATAAACATATATCATGATGTACGTAGACAGTACTGACATTATTTGCGTTATCAGGGCAAATTTTACGAGCGTCATGCTATTTATGCTATCTCTTTTCAACAACGTCTTGTTGCAGCTCACTTTTATTATGATAAGCAAATGCAGAATAATGTTGACTAAGCCAATTATATCGATCAACAGGATCATTTCTTGTTTGGTCACTGGCCAGTAGATTTGAAGTCCAAATATAATAAGACTTGCCGGTACAAAAATTCCAACTGCCAATGCCGTCATGATTGTCTTTGCATGTCGAAAGGGTTTATTTATTTGCTTCAGTTCCTTGTAATAGGCAATTGGCAGACATAAAGACCAGCACTGTGAGAACAACAGTAAATTTACGAATATGAAATTAATAACCTCCAATCGATAATAGCTATGTAGACGAATTCCCAAACACCCGAGAATCACATCAGCAAACCTCGGAACAAACAAAATATTGGTCGTTCCGATGACGATGTCCGCCAGTATGAGGAAGGCCGGCAGGGTCCTCCAGTTGGGTCGACGGAACCACTTGATGAGCAGCGCGATCACCAACACCGAAGATAAACAGAATCCGATGAACAGCGGTAGCTCAGACATCGCCAAAAAGTCCAGAATTCTTCTCGGAAAGGGTAATGTAGTGTAATAAGCTGCGATTGTAGGTTTGGGGTTGTGGTCAGTAGTAATATATTCGTAACTTTCCATGATGGTCTTTATTTGTTTAGTCTGGTTTACTTAAAAACTGTACTTCAAATGTGAATAATTTGAGTATTTTATTATTTTATAGTAACGGGTTTTAGTTTATGATGTGTTTTTTACGATAGTTTATCGATCGGTCGTTAAATTTTTTCATTTATTGTTCACAACAAAATAAACAAAACATGAGGAGTACAATTTAAAACACCACACAAAAACCTCACAGGGTTTATCTGTGTAGACGAGCCGCTTTTAAACTTATACTAATTATATAATACAACATGTTATTATATTAGGCGCAGATTATTACGCCATCTACGAATCAATGCTAATGTTTTTGAGGAAGTGTTTTTTAAATTTCCATTTCGAATTTGGATTACCGTATAGCTGTTGTAGTACATCTGGCAGTTCATTAAGATAGTTAGGTACTACATACTTAGATACTCTAGACTCTAGACCCATACTTTTTTACGTTAGATAATATTCTTAGATCCCTATAGTTTTATTGTAAAGATGGAGCACAAAATACCTTACAGAAATAACTCTACAATCCTCTTAATAGACATTTACAGAAGATTCTTGCTTGTATTATAGCACATTTTAAAAATATTCTCTCAAATAAGTACATACATTGATTTGGTTCCAAGTCAATTTAATTTCAATATATTCTTTCTTTAGTTTTTAAGTTATTGCAATAACATCAAATATTTAAAAAAATATTTCCAATAGCTAATAAAAAATTGATAGCCTTATCTTCAACACAAAGATAAGTAGGTACAAAAAAATGTTATTAAAATAGACTCGTATTTTTGGAATATATTTTTTAATTAAGCACCTACTAAGTAAATTAAAACTTCGAATGCTTTTTTAATTTCTAAACTCTAAACTTTCTAAACTTTTTTACCTTTTTCAATTAATTGTAATTTCATTTAATTTTAATGACGTTCTATAAATTTTATGAAATAACTTTTGAAGTAGAATAATTTTTATTTCTGAAATTGTTCTAAGACTGTCATTTTGTGTTCTTTATGAGTAAAAGACTTTGAAATTAATATTATTGTCTAGAGTATGATGGCTTTTTACCCGACTGCAAAGGAAGGATTATGTTTTTCACGCGATAAAGATAAAGATAAAGATAAATTTATTTGTCATAACATGGGTATTTTGTTTATATACAGATGTGAGGGTTAATTAAATTGATCTCCATGCTTTGCCTTGCGGCGTACAAAAAGTAATAATATAAAATCTAAATCGTAAATAATATTTCAAATTACATTTATAAATTGGTCTACATCAATTACATACATTCAATTCAATTTAGTTAATGTCAGAGATAAATTCTTCGATAGAATAATAACATTTTTGTACTAAAATATTTTTTACATGTTGTCTAAATTTGTGATTATTGCGTATTTCCCTAATTTCTTTAGGTACAGCATTGTATATTTTTGGGGCCATGCCCAACATGCTCTTTTTCAGTAGTGCAGTATGTGATTGTTGATGGCAGACTCTGTTCATATCACGTGGTCTAAGTGTGTGCTTAGCAGTAATTTCAATAGTACGGAATATTTCTGGGTTCTTTCTCACAAATACTACAAGCTCTAATATATAAAGTGAGGGAAATGACAGAATGCCATGTTTTATAAAATAAGGCTTACAGCTTAGAGTATAAATAGAAAATTTTCTGGGAGGGATAGAGTACGCGCGTGCTCTATGTATATTTATTCTCTAAGGCTTACAGCTATCTCTAGGCTCTAAACCAAAAATTGCCCGGATATACCTCTTTTGGCCCTTAAATATTCTATCCTTGTCCGTAGAGTTGCCCCAGAAGATAACTACGCGTATCTGTGTATGTATGTATGTATGTATTGTATGTGGTATTCTTTATACCCTCGAATTATCCAAACGGCTGTATGGATTTAAATAATGAGGTGTCTATCGATTTTTCTGAACCGTGCGATGGTTATAGGTTAGGTTTTGTTTTAACAAAACCAAAATGGCGGTCGAAAAATACAAAATGGCGGTACAGACGAAAACAAAGGACCATGCAAAAAATGTATAAGCGCAGTCCCCACCCACCAACAGACGTAGCACTAGTTTCAATATTGTTATAATGTCCCACGAAAAGACTTATAACAATTTTTAATCCAAAAATCGATGGGGTTTCAACAAAAAAAATTGAAAATATTTACAAAAATCTGCTCATTTTACATAAATAAATTTTAAAAATAAACACTCTTAAACAAAAAAAAAGTAGGTATGTGTATTTACAACTATCTACAACTGTATGTACACACGCAAAACGTACTAGCGACGACTGAGGTGCACAGCGCGCCGCGCGTGTTGAGCCGGCGGAAGGGCGGGGGGTGGTAAGAGGGTGCCGGCACGACGATGACGATGGACGGATGGGCACGTAGGACCGGTTTTTTCTCTGCGTCTTATTTTGGATAGTGTATTTATATGTACAGTACAGTAGAGCAAAACTTACTCGTCACACCACTGAGGATCTTCCAGATATAAGCTTGTATGAGATCAAAACGGCCCTGAAGCAGATGAAGAATGGGAAAGCACCCGGAGAGGATAACATACCTGTAGAGCTGCTAAAAGCTGGAGGCAAGCCTGGGTTAAAGCATCTACAACAACTATTTAACGAGGTGCTAATGAAAGGAACAAGCCCTAGTGAATGGAGAAATGCGATAGTCACACTTATATTTAAGAAGGGCGACAAAACAAATTTGGCAAACTACCGGCCGATATCCATACTCCTCCACACTTACAAGCTGTTCACCAAAATCTTAACCAACAGGCTTGCAAACAAGCTCGACACTGCTCAGCCAGTAGAACAGGCGGGCTTCAGGAAAGGATTCTCAACCATAGACCATATATTTGTTGTCAGACAAGTAATAGAGAGGAGCGTGGAATACTGCCAGGAGCTTTGTGTGGCTTTCGTAGATTACGAGAAAGCTTTCGACACGGTGGAACATTGGGCGGTGTTTCAGGCACTTCAAAGATGCCAAGTCGACAGTAGATATGTGGACATCCTCCAGGAGATCTACAAGGGTGCTTCCCTCCAAGTCAGGTTACACCAGCTCACTCGACCTGTGCAAGTTGGAAGAGGAGTACGACAGGGAGATACAATTTCGCCAAAACTCTTCACTGCAGTCCTCGAAGACATCTTTAAAACACTGGACTGGACAGAGAAGGGCATCAACATTAATGGGGAGATGTTGTCCCACCTACGCTTTGCGGATGACATTATCCTCTTCGCCAGAACACCTGCGGAAATTACAACAATGCTCGAACAGCTTTACCAGGCATCCATTACCGTCGGGCTAAAGATGAACTTGGATAAAACCAAAATTATGTGTAAAAAAGATGACACTACCACACATGTCTTAGTCCACGGTCAGCGCATTGAAAGAGTTAGCAAATACGTGTATTTGGGACAAACCACAACACTAGATGGGGATGGCCAAGAACTTGAAATCGAAAGACGAATCCAACTGGGATGGGCAGCTTTTAGTAAGCTGTCGGATGTCTTAGAGCACAAGAAAATTCCCCTATTTCTCAAAAGACGTATGTTCGAGCAGTGTATTCTCCCAGTCATGACTTATGGCGCTGAGACCTGGACACTTACGCGCAAGTACATAAACCAACTGCAGGTAGCGCAAAGAGCAATGGAACGCGCCATGTTGGGCATATCACTGCGGGATCGTGTTCGGAACACAACCATAAGGGAACGCACCAAAGTGATCGATATAGCCCTTAAAGTGTCTAGGTTAAAGTGGAGATGGGCTGGTCATATATGTCGCAGATTGGACAGCAGATGGGCTGTTAAGGTCATTGAGTGGAGACCACGAACGGGAAAGCGCAGGGTGGGGAGACAGCCTACTCGCTGGGTCGACGACATCACCAGGACGACGGGAGGTGGCTGGATGCGATTGGCACGGAACCGCTACACTTGGCGTGCTCATGAAGAGGCCTATACCCAACAATGGGTGATAACAGGCTGAAGAAGAAGAAGAAGATTTATATGTACGTTTTACAATGTATATTCAAGAAAAAACACGGAAAATGTACAAAAATATAACATATTCATTTGAAGATTTTTTGCTTGGAAACCCCATTCCTACGGAGGATGTTGTCATAGTAGAAAATCATCAGACAGTAAAGATGTAAGAACTGAGAAACGTTTGAAATCTGTTGGTGGGTGGGGACGATTTTTTGCATGGTTCTTTTTGCTTACCATATTAAGTGGCATATCATTAGATAAGCCCTTCAAAGTCGGGTATTTAGATTTTTTAATGTACTTTTTTGATCATACAGTCAAATAACTAATTAAAAATGGATTATTTTTGCTCTTATGAAAATAATTTTTGAGGAGAATAAAATTATTTTTAAATAAGTAGCTATTCTAGCCTGTCTTTCAAGCAAAACGCTAAATGATATGCAGTTACTTTTGTTGTTCGTAAAAGATAAAAAGTGCATCCAATTAACAAACAAAATGGCCGACCAACAAAATGGAATTACCAGCAACACACCAATGTACCCAACCTGCATAAGTTCGGATTTGCAAACAATAGTCCACTCCACACCAACTGAACTTTGCGTCCATACAACTTAGCAGCTAATACAATTGTAAACCCGAGCGGTGTTGTCGGACGGCAATAGATAAGTTTGTTCAAGTTGGTGCATTTACAGCGCTAGCTGCCAGTATTCGTTAACACTATTTGCATTGTTAATACTATAACAGAACTGATTTAATGTTATCGATATGGTTCACTGAGCTGCTTTAGCCACGCCAATACGATAGGTTTTTTTAATACGTAACAAATGATATTGAAAAACTTCCAATTCATAGATTCCATACTAAAATTAAAAAGGTATGTTCAGTCACAACCAATATATACTAATACATAATATAAATGCAAGAGTGTTTGATTGTCTTTCTTTCAAACTGAAACTAAACAATAGATTTACTAGATTTTTTGCACAGAAATGAATTTAAGAACTAGAATATTATGTAAGATATTTATCTGCTGTAAAAAGTTACCTTTCATTGACTAATCAGGAGAAAAATCCCAAAATTAATGCGAGCGTAGCCGCGGTCGGACATCTAGTGTCTGACATTATTGAAAAACAAACATTTTGAGGAACTAAATCATATTTTTCAAATGAACAAAGTGTAGAAAAGAACTAGTACCTAATACATTTAAATTGCTTGTAGATAGACGAAGTGCTACGAGGTGCTACGAGGTGCTACGAGGTGCTACGGCGTAGCAAAGAGCGTAGCACTTAAAAACTGAGCTTCAGCACTAGGCCAATTAACTTTTATTCAAAGAGTGTCGGAGAATCACAGTAAAAAGTATATTCAATTTTGAATAGTTGTAGGAAATATCAATACCTACAAAATATGATATACAAAACCTATTATAAAAATATTATTACAAGTCCCATCGTCGTCGTCTAGTATGACACCACGGGAAGAGTGTTTTTGGTCTAACTTTAAGATATGACGAATGACGGAATTATGAGATTTTCTTTAACTATTTATTCATTTGGCCATGATTATAAATTGACATTGGTTTGTTTCTGCCACTTTTTAACCACTTGAACATAAATCAGTGACCTTAAATAAAACTAACTAGTAAATTAATAATTTTATATTTTGAATCAGATTAACAAATTTGCTATATTTTACTACAAAAAACAATACAAACATATTTGCGGTAATATTGTATAATAATAAAGATAGAGGATTTGTTCTAATGTTACACTAAATTGTTTCTTTTTTTAGATTATTGATAAGCCAATGAAGATAAATCAAGAACATTAAAAATACAATTAAATTAACGTAGATTATTAAAAATGTTCGTGTTCATTTTTAGTATTTTATATTATTTGAACCTACTCAAATATCACAAATTGGTCAAATTATATTATTTGAACTAAATTATTTTCTTTTGATAAACTTTCATAGTATAATTAGAAGTAATAGAATATCAGAATTTAATTGCTTATAGGGCATACAGAAAATTACATAAATAAAAAAGAGACAATAAATTTATATTTAAATTAATTTTAATGGACAATCTCGGAATAAATGTTTTGAAATCGGACCAAAATCATAGAGTTTGCAAAACAAGAAATGCAAAAATGCCTAAGCCAATGTTTGTTTGAGTCTTTCGCGTTTAGTACACATTATTTTGTGTTTTAACAGGTCTTTACACGATAATTTTAAATAGGTATATCTTGAAGATCCTTAAAACAAAATAATATGCCTAGGCCAATAAGAAAAAAAATGTTATTGATTTTCAGATATAAGTAAGTAACATGGCTAAAAAAACTTTTTCAGAACCGAACCCACAACACAGATTTCCAACAACGCACGCAGCCGCTCATAACGTGAGAGGATTCTATAAAATTCCGATGATAAATTTTATTGCATCGGTAAACATTTCCTTGAACCGTGAAAATCACGAAAATGTACGTAAGCGGGGGAATGTGGGGGGGACGAGGAGTGGGGGAAGAAGGGCGTGGGGGACACACTGTATGATTGGAATTTATTCAAGTATTTTGTTTATTAGCTGCTCTCAATGGATCCGAAATTGTAAAGGCATGATAATATAATATTTGAGTGATGTGTATTTTACAATTCTACAAAAATATCAAGTAGTATGTGATGAAGCTTAAGATCATTTATAAAATAGTAGTAAGATATCAAAAGGCGCTTGCTATGAAGTTAATTTAATATTGTTTGTACAAACCTAATATTATAAACGCGAAAGTTTGCGAGGATGGACGTATGGATGGATATTTGATACTCTTTCACGCAAAAACTACTGAATGAATTTGAATGAAATTTTATAAATAAAATTGGCGACAACCCTACATTATACAGAACACAATCCCGACAATTCCCAGCATGCAATACGTCACAGGAGAAATAAAATAGAATTTCACTGACATCTCCATGTACCGGTGCTCGGAACGATCCATTCGCGTTTCGAATTTAAATTTCATTCGTTCAATTTTATTGATGTGTTAGCGCGTCGTGTCAATTATGGTTTAACTTTCCATTCGGTCGTTCGCTCGTCCGGTTTGGCAAACGAGGATGTATTATTTAATGTTGAACCGCAAACATATAAATATAAATCCGAGAATGGATTGCATATTGTTTCCGGATATAATTAACTGTAAACGAACAACGAACTCACAGGTAGACCGTGAAATTAACAATAATGTTGTTATAATGAAGTTTGTATAAATAAATTCAACAAATTTAAACTAACGTATATTTCTGTACACAACTGTTTAACTTAATATTAATAAATTGAAGGCTTGTCTACAAAACTTTTAGTCAATCCACTAATATTCCTTAAGTGACAATGCGCAAATTTTTCGTCATTTGCCATTATCAATCAGACTGTTGACGTCCACGGCTAGACAAAAGGCCATCTTGTTACCCTTACCAAGTCCCTTTACTATAAAATCCTGATTACTTAGAAAAGATAATGGGCAAAAAGTGGTCCAAGCATCTTCACTGATAAGACAGAAGTTTTTGCTTGTTGTAGTTTTTTTTTAACAGTTTCAACAAACATACCCATAGAACCCTCAAACAGAATTCAATGAGCTTTTTCCAGAAATGAAAGTGTATACTAGGTGTAGTAACTAGTATACACTTTCATTTCCATCATGTCTTATCAGCAAAGGCTTTCGGATCATGCTTCATAAATTGTGGCCCATTGAATTAAATTTATTTGATATTAAATTTATTCCAACTCGATCCTGTTTCCCGCCGCTGCTTGGCGTATTGTTATGCTTCTCCAGAGTACCTCTACGAGGCGCGATCCTCCGTCTTTCCTGTATGGCTTCTTAGGTCATCTGACCATCTGGCTGGTCGCAGCGTCCACTCCAATACGCTCTCGTTCTTTCTCATCACATAAACTAGTAGGCGACAAAAGATGTTCGGCCTATGCCCATTTACAGTTCTTTTATTAATTATTGATTTTATCAGTAACGGACGATATGAAGAAAAATCCGCGACCACCCGCAAATATTTGTATGCTTCTTTTATGCAGAGAGCAAGGTGTAGCTTTTATTACAGTTTTTTTAGTCCTATTCAATTTAAAATCAGTAAGAGTTTATAAATAACCGTTGTTTAAATACCATTTTAAAATCCATTTATTTTTAGCTCGTTTCGTTTGGGTGTTTAATTACTTACCATTAGGCCAAGAGCCAGCGACCAAATCGGTCATGTGGCTTCAGCTGTATTGAAACTCCGTTAGCTACTTCCCTGAACAACCTTTTCCTATAATCTTCATGCCGGGTGGGAAAAAAAAGAAAAAAAACGTGGGCTCAGCGACTTTAATTTTTGGTAAGCTAACGGAGTTTCAATACAGCTGAAGCCACAAGACCAATTTGGTCACTGGCTCTCCCACTATATGTGCTTGTTCATTGATAGCGGAACTAAATACTAAATCTGAAATATTTCAATACCAACCAACCAAACCATTTTTGTATTACTGAACCGGTAAAAAGTAAACCCTGGATATACTTTAGAAGGCACATAAAGGTCATTTTACTTTTATTGTACGAGTATAATTCAATATTTTACTAGAACAAAGAACTGTATTCCATGTTCCATTACCGGTATTTTTATTCGTTTGAAATTCGAATTCGTTGTGGCAGCCATTTTGATTGTAAATCAAATTGTGCCGTGTATTATCGCGCTGGTAATTGCAATCCACCGTGTATGTAGCGGAACGAATAGATGCATTTAATTACCATTTTATCAAATGATTGGGGAATGATTGCCGATTGATTGATGACCATTGGCCAACTACACTGAACGAAAACTACAAGAAGAGTCATGACAATTTCCTTTACTAGGTTTTGAAAGAGGATAACGATAAAACGGAATGTAAATGGCTGCATAGCAAATACTCCTACATTGCCTAAGGGACCTATTAATGGTCCTGAACAACTTTTCCAAAGAAACATTTCTCGGTAACGCAAAAAAATTCAACACTCACTTAAAACTCTACTTCCCCTCTCCCTCCTTCAAAACAGTCATTTAATCCGACAGTTGGTATGGAGAAGTCATGTTTTATTTTCCAAGAAAAGTGTCTTTAGGGATGTTGCTTATACCGTTAACAGTTGAACATTTGTATTTGACTGAACATGTCTTTTAAATTTTTACTTAGCCGCCACTCACTCCAGTATATTTTTTTTAATTAGACAGAAAAACGCAACGCGTAATAAAATATAGATGTTACAGCTTAACTAAATATCTGTCGGATAGTAGCAAAATGTCTGGTAGTAAAAAGTTTAAGATTCAAAGTTTCAATATATTTTTCTTTAAAATGATTAGGATTGGTTAAAAAAAATTGTAGTGAAATTTAGGTATTGCTGGAGGGAGCAGTATCAATGAATAAAATCAGCAAATTAAAAGTCACTTCTGTGAATTTTATTCCTCATCTCAAGCGACTTGTCATATTTCCCACAAACTACCAATATTTGAATTGCAATTTCCATGCTAATGTGGATTAAAAGGAATAATTCAGCTTTAATTACATAAAATGCAATGTCTAATATTGTATTGTAAATATTTGTAACAAATAACATACTGCGATTAAATTAATTAATTTATTTGATTGACTTACTGCTATCAAAGATGCCCATATTAGGCCATGGGCGGAGACATCGGAGGCGTGGGTTAGTTTTTTGGATTCATAAGTTTATTTGACGATCTTAAGGTGAAGAAAAACATTGTGAGGAATAGTGCACACACCTGCAAAGAAATTCTTAGATTGTTTATGGAGTTGACGAACCCCGTGTAGGGTAAGCTCAAGCCTTATTAGTGGGGATGTAATAATATATTTGCTGCTAAAGAACGATTACTATCTATATATTTTGTCTATCCATCTATATTAGCATTAAAGGGGATTTCAAAACAAGGACAAAAATACTTAATCACAAACTTCTGAATCATTTTCTTTTTAATCATACTGAAAAAAACAAAAAAATATATGATTATTTTTTTATCTCATAGTGATTTATACCCAAAACCTTACTGACGAGAAGCAAATACACTTTTCATCTCGAGTACGAATAATTCGATATTCTGATTTCTAAACATCCAAACCAACGTTTTCATTTTCTTTGCTCATTTGCAAAGCAACTGCATAAAGGAATTAGCCGCAGCAAGGCAAAGATAAAATGAACACAAGGGCTCATTGAGAGAGGATTAAAAAATCTGTGGGTGTATTCAATGCAGCTGCAGCGAGGTACCGGCAGATACGAGTGCGGTAAACATGGCGACTGCCCACGGACAGAACGAAGTCACTGCCAATTCAGAACTACTACAATGCGCGCAACCAAAGATGAGACTTGACGGATCACGTGGTTGATCACGTGACGGACCACAGTTATATCTGCGCAGTAGATACAGCGATAAAAGCGATTTTGAAATTCAATAAATATCTTATTAATCCGATCTCATATTTTAGTTTAACTATTTTGAGCACGCGCGACTGTATCTACCAGCGCAAAGTCCCCTCTTTAGCATCTGACAGGTCTCATCTTTGGCTGCGCGCATTGTACCACAGACAAAAATAATAGTACTAACTCGTACAGAAAGCGGACACTCATCCCTCCGCGCCAAAATGAGTTCCCCGCCCGATATAGCGCCCAAGCCCCGCACCCCGCAGGCGCCGCGGGACTCTACCAGGGGTGTTCGGGGGTGTTTTACATAGCGCCTAGCGCCATTGACTTATAGTTGATATTCAGTTGTTATTCAAAAACAAGTAGCTTGTCAATACGCGTTTTCTGTATGGAGTGACCGACCAGTGCTATTTCTGCGAGCTTCAGTGACTAAGTGGTTATAACCTTTGACTTCCATCTGGAAGTCGAGTTCTAAGACCAGGATTTAGTGAGGTAGGTTAACCTCGAGGCCCACACGATAAGCAAGCAATTGAGCTACTTCTACCTTGTGATTTCTGACTAATGTTTAATAGGCTAAATATATTTAGCCTATTAAACATTAGTCAAAGTAAATATATATTAATAGGCACAATAATCGATAGTATAGAGGAGTCACAAAAACAAAAGTACTGGTTTGAAGTTCATAGGAAATTAAATAAAAAATTTTGTTCAGAGACTTGGAACTTTACTTATTTTGTTTAGATTGTGTGTAAGTACTTATAAATTTCTTACTACAGCTCATGATTTCTGGTCTACTGAATAAGTTATTTGCATACTTACTTAAATGATATTATTAGAGGTTCTGAAATGGGCAGAACGGTACAAACAAGCGAGCATGATACAAGATTTCGGATTACTTTTCCCAACATGGGAATGGACAAAAGGTTACTTTAACGACACCTTTAGGTTACTTTACTTTTAGCGATTTTTAACACCTCTTTTAGCTGAGTGGTACTGGGCTCACTTCACAGCACGGAAATTCTGGTTTTGAATCCCTGCGGGGCACTTGCCTAACCAAAATTAATCTGGGAGACTTTCTGTAGATTGGTTACGACATTGCAGGCTTTACATGATTGTTCGAAATAAAAGATGTTGCTGCGCTTCGAAAGGCACGGAAACGTGAGATGTAGTCGTCACAGGCGGTTTAGTAATATTTCGACTGAAATGATGATGAAGAATAATTTAGTTTTTGTTGCAGATGCAAAGTTCTTATTGCCAGCAACCGATCAGGTTCCGTCGCTTCCCGAGCGAGCAGCCGGTTAATAACGGGAGTGTGTGTACACACTACAACACCACCCGGCAAATGGACGCTAGCCACGTTCGCTGCGCGTTTACTGACGCTGCAAATACACCTACTGTGCACACACTGCTATGTATGTGCTTAACTTATTTGACTAGGAACATTGTTTGAGGTACGTACTAAGAGGAATTGGAGAATTTTCAGTTACTTCGTTTGTTATGTGCGTTACCTATTCAGTAGATCAGTGGGCAATCTCACAAAAATTTAATTATAAAATTTATGAACAAAATGTCACATATATTCCTTTTTACAACATTTTTGATATAAATTATTTAGATATAGATTGTTTTCGATTCAAGCAGGACTGAAGGCTAAGCATGCCTTTTAAAGTATGGCATTACTTTGTTCTAAAGCAAATCAATGTTTTTAACTGCAGTCAAAAGATAAGATAAAAAATATAGAGTCGAAAATCGAACCTAAAATGTTTACAGTTAATGTAACCGTTTTACCGTTTGGCTACACAAGAATAAAAACAAAAAGTAATACAAAAAGTTTATTAGCGAGGTTGGCTTTATGTAAATCGATCCTAATTATTGACGTTTTAAGGTATTTTACATAACTTATAATGAATTGACTATTTATATCTTTGATTTCCGTGCCATTATAATATACTAGCTTTTCACCCCGCAGCTTCGCTCACGGTAAAAAACTTTTCATACTGAACTCTTTCTTCTAGTCCGTCGAATACCTAATCATAACCGCATTGTAAAGTGAATGTAGTAATATATATACGTGATATATTTTGGATTACACCACATCTATATAATTTTATAGTCTAGGTAGATATGTGTTATTCCAATAAATAAGCTATAACTTTGTAGTTTCGTTAAATTCCATTCAAAGGTTTCGCGTGAAAGAGTAACAAACAATTTAATTGTAATACATCCATCATCACAAACTTCTGCTATTAATGATTATCATGAAATTGTTTTATTATTACACATTATTCCACTAAACAAGCTTTTTAAATACAAATTTAGTAATGAAATTTTACGAGACTATTTTATAATTTCTCTCTAGCTACTACACAAAGTAATAACATTTTCAATTTAAGTAGAAAAAAGTCTTATGAAAAAGGCAGTTTAGCCAAAGCTCCTGAAATCTTCTTATTTAGATTTTATTAGAAGGGTAACAACCCATAGAGTATTATTGGCGCTGATTGAATAAATAAGATACACGTCAATCATGTGCCTCATCACCGCTCGCGAATCTTCGAACGGAAGTGATTTCTTGTGAGCGCAAAAGATTTCCTTGTAAATATTATGACCCAGTTTCCTACTTACCAGCTGGGCTGTTCCGGGACAATGTTCAAAAAGCGAATTGTAACTACATAATTAAAACAAAAAATAAAGCTAAATTAGACCTAGAAATGCCACTTGAATCCCTCCAGATCTATTGATAAATCCGATTTTCATATTAGTATCATCCTATTTCAGATTTTCCCATTTCTCAAAATATCCATCCACTTACCAAAATAGGCTTCACGTCTTGGGTGACGTTTTTTTTTTATTATGAGACCAAGTAAGTATCTCATAAGTACTAGTGGTACAGCGGTCTTT